>WTXK01000202.1:0-81663 GCA_025769895.1 Lactarius psammicola
AGACTCAGAGAATCAGTGGGTCAACAAAGCCAATATCTTTGCCGACGACAAGATAAGGGAGTTTGAAAATTCAAACACTGAACCAAGGGCCTATATCAGGGCCACAATATCTGCTGAGTCTCCTCATCCCCCTCACCTTCTCCCCTTGTCATCTTACTCATTCATGGATGCTGCCTACTATGCCTCTAAAGCCACTAAGGAGGTCTTCTCTGCTGAGCTCCTCGAGGGACTCATGACTCTTCTGAAGCCCAAGCATAACTCCAATGACTACAAGAAATGGGAGACATCACTGCCCTCAGATATAATACCCCTGACAATGACAAGCACTGCGACAGTGCAGAAGAAGGAGCCACTGTGGTCACTACAGCTGCAGAAGACAAGGGAACAGTGGTTGCCCCACTTACCCAAAATGAACTCACTGCTGTAAAGCATGCCTTCCCTGGCCCTGCAAGCAACACTGTCCAAAGACACACTACAGCCCTGCTGTTATGATCTGGACACTTCAGTCCTTTCACATGTATGTCTCCACTTACCTTTGTTTCAGTTCTGTTATCTCTTTGCCCCATTGGTGTGTCCCCTTTGTTTTACATGTGGTTTACTTCATATGGTCTTGTGTCTTGATAAGAAAAACCCAGATAACAACATTTACATGTGTCTACCTTTGTGTGTTTGTCTTTGTGACTTGAGCACTATATATACTTGTACTTTACACTCTAGGAAGCCAGACTTGGCTTCATTTGCAATCTAGCAACCTTGCCTTCATATCTTTGGTGTGAATCATCTCCCTCTCATCTTGTGAACCATCTCCCTTGACTCTAATCAAGTCAACCCTCCCTCAAAGTCTTTGCAGTTGTACTATAATGACGCCACACCTGTTTGACTTAGTTTGCCACCAAGATTAGGCATAGAGAAGTGTCTTACACTTTGGACTAGGTGTCCTATCACTAAGTCAGTTGTGCACATCGTGGATAACACTTTCTAGACATTACTAGAGTCATAGCATCACAGACAATAGACGTCTTTGCTCATCTACTAGTGTGTGCTTTCACAAACACTCTGAACCTTTGAACCACCCCTTGCACAATGCCCCTGCTAGGGCATAACATGTCTTGCAGACACCTCAAACCTTTGAATCACCCCTTGCACCACACCTCTGCTAGGGCATAACATGCAGCATCAAGGCTAAACATGAGGACAAAGGCACATGACTCTTCCTAGTACATGGTGTCAAGGTTGCGAGAGATGTCTTCAAGAAGGAGTACAACTCTAAAGACAGTGACAACAACAATAAAAAGAGAAGAAAGGAAAAGGAAGGGGAAAGGTGGCAGTCCTAGGTTGTGAACAATAGTGGTGGTATTGAGAAGACCAGGATGGGGATTCCTGGTCTGAACAATGAACCTTATATACAGTTGTCAAGGGCTTTAAAGCTCCTCCCAAATTGTAACGTAACCAATAGCATAACTAGCTTAAACCCTAGTACAGCTAACCTAGGAATGAGTCATCTACTATCTTACATGTGATGAAGCACTCCACTGCTGACTGATACAACAAGTCCATGACTAATTACCACTGACCATTGTAGTTATAACTGATGTGTCAGTGTCTTGGTCCATCTGTGACATTTGTAGTGTTTGTATAAGTCAGTGGCTGGCCTTGCTATTGGCTTGACTGCCCTGATGTTAATGGCTGATTTTGTGTTTGTTCTTTCTTAGAGGATTGGCACTCACATGCCCAGTGCCCCAACTTGCCACAGTTGTGGCACTTTCCTTTATGTCACTTCTTCCCTCCATCCTCATGAGTTGCTGCCATCACTTCATCCTAAGACTGGGACTGCTTTCCCTTTCCAGACATGCCTCCCTCACACTTGCAGTGTGCCACCAAGCAATCAGCCTCCTCAGAGATATGGTCAATGAGGATGTCTAGATCAATAGATGTGGAAGGTGACAGGACGTGTACAGCTGTGAGCAGGCTGGACACAAACTTGGACATCTTGTCCAGGATGGCCTTGATGATGGCTGAGGTATACTCCTTCTCCATTATGCTAACACCCATGGCAGCCAACTCTTTGTGCTTGACACACATCTGCCCTAGGAAGGTGCAAACTTCACCTCCATGAGGGCAGCACATCTTAGAGAAGGCTGTGAGTAAGTCTGTCTCTGCATATTGGCTCTTGATGCTAAACTCTGTTTTAACTTTGTTCCAGCATTCTTTGGCAGAAACAAGGGCCTGCAAGCAGACAGCAGTGGATTTGGGGAGATGTTGGAACAGGAGGTATTTGGCAACAGTGTTGATAAGTGACCTGTGCACACTTAGTGGCTCAATAAACTTATGCAGATAAGGACTGCTTTAGATTAGATTAGATATACAGGACACATGTAGATTAGATTATTATGATCTTTACAATCTCAGACTTTATTATCTATGACATCATGTATACAAAACAATCACAAGGACTACTTATTATAGTACACATTAGGACTATCTTTTGTTATATCCTTATTATGATGTGTCTTTGTTCCTTACTTTCCTTGTACTTATTGTTTAAGTACATTCCTTTTGTTTTAACTCCATGTTATCATGGGTCTTATTGTATTCTACTTATTATATGACACTCTCCCTTGTCTTCTATTGTAGTACAAGGTCTATTGTCTTACATATATAAGTAGCACACCATGTATGCCCTGATACCACAGTTCTCACTCTGTGCTATCAGACATCTTATCTAGCTCTCTCTTGCAAGATCTTCTGTGCTGCTTACCCTGTGCTATTCTTATCTCACTACAGTCTACTTTGTCCACTGTGAGTATGAATTCCACCTATGCTGTTTATCAAACAGTCTCCTCCTACATCCAATCAGTGTGAAAACTAGAGCGCTATAAATCCCTTAGTGGTAGAAGGAGGTAGAATGACTAAGGGACAACATATGGATACCACAACATGTAAATAGTTCCAGTCACATGAGTTGTAATTGTGGGGGCATGATATGCACATGATCCTAACTTCAACACTTTGACACTCTTCCTCAATGCTAACATGTATATGAATGTGGTGATCCAAAATAGGTAAATTATGTAATAGGTAGATCAATTGTGATGGACGCAGAAGTGGAAGAGTGGTATAGTAAGGTATAAAAATAAGAAAAATGGGATAGTGCAAGAAAAACAAGAAAGATGGGGAAAAAAAGATAGCATAAGTCTCCTCCTCACTATGAACGTGCGTCTGCACAGTCTTGGTGGATGCTGAGGTATTGTCTCAGATGTAAGAAGTCCAGTTTAGCAAGGGGTTTTGTGAAGATATCGGTGATGTTTTCCTTGGAAGAGACGTGGGACACCATGATGTCGCCAGCCAAGACTTGTTCACAAGTGAAGTGGTACTTGACACATACATGCTTTGTGTGGGGGTGCCAGACATGGTCCTTAGTAAGGTGTGTGGCAGTGTCATTGTTGCAAAGTAAATGAGAAGGTGATTGGGGTAGGAAGTGGAGACCAGCAAGGAGTTGGCAAAGGAAGAGCACTTCATGCATTGCATTGTGCAGGGCCATGTACTCAGCATAGCAGGTGAAGTCTGCAATGGTTGATTGTTTGCATGAGCTCCAAGAAACCATATCAGAGCCTAAGGTAAAGCAATATCCTCCCACCAAGTGGCTAGTATCCACGCAGTTCACATAGTCTGAGTCTAAGTAGTTCAATAAGAAGAGTGTGTTGTTACTGCCCAAGTTAAGGGACAGTGAGTGCTAATACCCTAAACCACCTGTAAGTGTGAAGGACTCACTGACTAGTGAGGCCGGTTACGCTTGGAACTCGGAAGGGGACGACGAACAATAGGGAAGAGGAGGAGGGTGACTAGGAGGAACAGGAGTAGGGGCTTGAGCACGAGCAGGACTGCGAAGGGAAGATTCAATTCAATGGTGGTAGAAAAGAAAGGGCAGGGGAGTCTAGCAAGTGGTTGTCACAAGTGGACAGTCTGAGGGCTGTCCGTAGTATTAGGCTAGCTTATATACCTAGTTACATGGTCTGTGCGCAGTAGAATACTCTGGAATACAGTGGAAGCATTATAAATAGTATTCAATGGCGTTAGTCCCTCTTAGGTCTCGTGACCTTCTCCGCAGTACATCCGGTAGAAGCCGGTAGAAGGCTATAGAAGGTCGTAGAACCTTCTAATACTAATAATAGATCCTTGTTTACTTGTTAGTAGTTGTTTGGACTCTGTCCACAAATAATAACAAGTTAAATCATCCAAAAACATCAGGCGACAATGAAAACGCGATATTGTGGACGCTTCTACTCATCACCTTTGCGCAAATGGACATGGTGGGACCATAGAGCCCAGGTTTCCTACTATATGGGAGGTGGAACCAAGGGTCCTAGTTGGACAACCTGATAGTACCCTTTCTTTGAGTATGGCAAGTACTATTGATAGTACGTTGGTATGACTAAGTCATGAACGCGGCATACTAGTTCATGACAGTAAGCATGTTCTTGTGCAACTTAGGACAGTTGGGTTTAGGAGGTTGAGGAATATAATTGAATGCTAAGTACAGAGGCTAAGAGCCCTATCATAGGGGCTGAGAATCACAGAGGACCATAATTGCAATTGGCCGAAGGCACACACAGTTGTGCCTGCCGAGTATTGCAAACTTTGCTAATGCAGGGCTTTGATAGCTGGAATCACAATGCAGGCATACACACTGGTATGCAAGAGGCTCACAAGTAACGCAAAGAGTTATAGAGGCCTCTAAGGGACTTCAGAGGATAGATAGAGATGAATTGAGATATGAGAAGTAAAGGGTAAGAAATCCAGAGAGTGACTAGCTGCTCTACTACTACGAAAACTACCTTCTTAAATACACCTCAGTATGCTACCTTTGGCTAAAGCAGCCCTACAGTCCTTTCACAGTTCTTCTGCTCTGTTTTAAGAAGCCACCAATTAGAAGGGGGCTGACTGATGTGAAGCACCACTGGTGTTTGACTGACACAGTTGCCAGGCAATGAGGTGTATTGCCCAAAGCTAGCTGGGGCAAAAGGGGACATGGAAGGGTTATACTGAGTGCAAGTGCGATTATCTTGAGCCTTGAGGCAGCCTGCCAGTTGTTGGTGTGGTCTACATGGTTGCTGGGGCTCTCAGGCTCGGAGTATTAGTCCTGCAGACTAGGAGTGATGTAGACACACTGCTATGTATGTCTTGCCCCTACATAGCCTTAGACTGTGTCTCCAAGTCTTCCTACACATTGAGTCCAAGAGTCTTAGTCATCGTGCTACTGTCCCACTATCCAGAGGTGCCTCACTTCAGCTGGTCTGCACTATTCATTGCATCACTTCAGCCAGAGTCACCCTAGCCGGTCCTCTAAAAGGTGCAGTATAATTGCCAAAATCACTGGTCTAATGGGTCAGCCACATGTAGGTTGTATTATCTCCTCCCCACTGAGCTTCTGACTGTCCTCATTCACCCAGCCATTCAGGCCACTGGTAAGGAATGCTGATTGGATATTGATGGGCTGGAGTGGTCATCATTTGCCATAGTTGCCTCATGCAGGTCACATGTCTTTAGCCAAAGTGTTTTGCACCTGCATACATATGCCCTTCATTCAGCAATTGCCAATCACCAATGGGGTCTCTGATTGATCTTCACCCAGTCACCCTTACTCTCCCATTTGCTTCCATCTACTGCCTCCCCTTGCCTTTATTGCTATGTCTTCCCATCCCCCATGCAAGTATGATGCCACCATCAAGGCTTTGCTTCGGCTCTGCTCCAATTTCACAGTCTTGGCCAACAATCCCAAGATGGTGGAGGAATGGGTTGATGAGTTTTCTACTCACTTGGTGAGTAACTTTATTTTCTCTCTGATTAGTGCTGATCAGCATAGGAAACTGCGTTCACCTTAGGGGCACATATCAGTTTCAATGCAGGCAAGGATGCACAGATCACTGTGTTCCTTTGAGACATATGTGCTCGTCTTCTCCCTCACACCACTGTTGCATGGCTCAAGCACTCCCTGCAAGTTATCACTGGGATAGAGGAGGAGCTGCAGTGATGTGCCACTGCTTCAGTTGCCATTTTAGTTGTCACTCTGATTGCCCAGGCCAATCCATGTCTTGGTTTAGCACTGCTGCTGTAGTGGAGTCCAATTGGCTACAACTTGAATGATAAAGATAAAAGATTTGAAAAAGTGAACAAGCCAAGGTTGGATACACAAGCCTGGAGCAGAGATAAATCACACTCAGAACCTACAGACAATGTGGAGAGTTAGTCAACTTAGATCCCTTATGCAGGGATCAAGACAAGGGGTTCACACAGTGGTAGGCTGAGTAAGAACCAAGAGGACAAGTTAGATTGGAATAGAGGTAGAGAATACAAGGGAGGATTGCACACCTGAGTAAGAACCAAGAGGACAAGTTGGTTCTACTCAGGAGGCTATAGCAGGTCTTATATACTACTATGCTTAGTTGATTACTAACTACCTGAGTAATGCTACATGACTACAGTGCTGACACATTGTATCTATTATTAGCCCTTATCTATTGTGCTAACTGATGCACACTAAGCAGCTATGACTACATAATGATGCGGCCTTCTTATCTGCCAAGTAAATCCTAATACAACATGTAATACTACTCTAGTAAGTGTTTCATAATATTCTACAGTGTTCTAGCCAATCACAACACACACATGTGCTATTGTTATCTATAACAATAGAGATCTATAATAAGTATGACTGTCTCACAGTCACGTGACCCAAAGTTGCACATGTCGGCATCATGTGACTAACCATCTTATCATATCTAATGATAAGGAACTTAAGTACTTTGGCCACTTATATCTTGCCCAAATAAATCCATAAAAATACAGAAAAATAGGGAAAATAATATGCATCCATGATAGCTGCAGGATGACTTCCTGCTGCTTTTGGAGTATTCTCAGTGTATGAAGGCAGGCATGATGTCCGAGGCTGAGTTCAAGGTGCACAAGCTGCACGTGCTTACCGCGGGGCAGTGGCCTTGTGCCTCTGCCTCCCCTGCTGTCTCTGTTGCACCATAACCATCACTGTTTGCCCTGTCCCCTTCAGCTTTGGGGGTTGTTGTCACATCTTCTCCTGCCATCTCACCTTCCCTTTTGGTCGTCCCACCGCCGTCATCTCAGGCTCTGTCCCCTCTTCAACCATCTGTGCCTTCACCAGCCACCTCAGGGACCTCTGCACCATTGCCACTGCTGTTCTCCAAGGTAGCCCCATCTGTTCCTGGGCCATCGGACTTGGTCACAGCCCCCCCCTTGTCACAGCACCCCATTTGCCATGCCATGGTTGTTGCTGCAGCCTCCCTTGTTGTAAGTGTCTTTATGCTAACTGTCTTATTCCTTCCTTAGGAGTCTCCTCCAGTGCACCAGTATGGTGTCAAGCACATGTGCTTGGCCAAACTGATGGACACTGGCTTCATCCCTGGTTATGTTTGGGTGAGTTGTTCTTCTTCTTGTATCTCCTTTCCTTTGCTGACAGGTCCCTAGTGCAATTATTGTACTTGCAACAAGGTTTGTTGCACCCCACACGTCAGCTCGCAGTGGCCATACACATGCTCACACTGCCTGGAGGATCGCCGGCTGTGCATCACACTGACTACCATTCCAGCTTGCTGCCACCACAAGTTCATGGCCTTGACTTGCATTTTCACCATGCATGTATTGCCTGCAGTGCTAGCCCCACTTCCCATGCACATGACCAATGTGGCATTCACCTCACTGGCCAGTGGCATCATTGACAGGGCCAATGCCCTCTTATTCTGGCATGCTGAACTTGGCCGCGCTCTCTCTGCTTGTGTGGCCACCAATGGGTACATCAAGTTCATTCAAGCTTGATACACTGATCTCCTTAGCAAAGTTGTGGCTCTGCCATCTGGTCTGTCAGCTAGCAGCCCAGCTCCTAAATGCACAAGGACCACTGCCAGTGTAAAGGGAAAGGGTAAGGTGCACACTGAGCCAATGGAGGAAGATGATGAGGTTGCCAAAGTTTTGGGTCCAGCCAATGCCACAGAGAGCAAGGATGGGCCAGTCAAGGCATAGCTAGCCTCAGGAATCTGTAAAATACCTTGTAGTGCTTCTAGGTTGGCTTAATGTACTTTTATTGATTCTGAAATGCATCATTTGTAAGTTACATCCGCACCTCTATTGCACATCATTGTGGGGGCTGTAATTGGTGTTGCAAGGTATTGTCTGCCCTTGCCGGTCTTCAGTCGCTCCACAGGAGTCTGCACACATATGGCACTACCTCTGCAGCCTCATACTTGTGCTTCTATCTTAGCTGAAGTACTCCAATCTCACCATGGTCACTTTCCTCTATGCATGTCACTGTGGAACCTGTAAATGCTGCTGTAGATGAGTGACACCATCCTTGGCCTTTGGCCAAAGTTGTGGAATCCACACAACCATGGCATGGTCCTAATTTGGCCTATGCTTGAGGTGTCTTGGTGTGTGCTGTATACTATGTGAGTAGAGCTAGGGGGGCTGTATCTCTCCTCCCCACTGAAAAACATTTGGCTGCCCTTAGCCAACTGGCCACTTAGGTAATCCTTGGCCAAAATGTGCTATTGGCATGCACCACTGTCAATCAGTAAGGCAGTCCAGGTTTACCATATGGGCCTATAAGTGTGTAAAGGGGTAATGTCGGGGGGCCTCTGATAATCTTCTCCTGCACAACCAGACCATGGCTGATTCCCTCATGCTTGGTGGTGAGCCCAATGAGGTCAACAACACTCCTTGCAACACCTTTTACCTTGCCAAGGAAAGCCTCTTGCAAGTCAGGAAGGCTTGGCCACTCATCCCTCGCCACTCTGAGGATGTTGCCCAGTTTCTGCATGACTTTTACTCTTCCTAGGTGTGTGCTACATTCCTCTGGTCTCATTGATCCTGATGTCATCTAGCATAATGTTAAATGGCTTGCTGAATTCACTGAGGCTGGTGGCCTAGATGAAACCACCTATGCCCTCCACACCAAGATCAAGGAAGTCACTGCACTGTTCACTGAAGTTGACTGGTTCATAGAGTTTCCAGAAGTTGCAGGAGGTCTTTGTGATTGCCTAATTCGCCACTCTGCCACACTCTGTCATGCCCAGGCTGAAGTCATAGAGCAATGTGTCAATGAGTGCCTTTTTGCAGATCGCATCCCTGATCTGTATGAAATTGTCCTTGTGATGATTCACAAAATGCATGATTCTGGGAAGATCAGTATTTCTGACCTCAAATGGCACCAATGCCACCTTTTCATTGCCAGGCAAGAAGATGTGCTGCTGAGAGATGATCTAAGGGGCTTGTTTTTGGCTGTAGGCAAAGATAGTAGATGATGTGTTGAAGTGAGAAATCTTGTAGTGGAAATTTTTACTTGTAAATGAGACAATGCCTTTGATTATTGCAGTGCCCATTGGCTGAAGAAGCACTTAGTTGGCCACAGTGGTAGACACAGAGGGTGAAAAGGAGATCTTTGGCTGAGCATCCTATAAATGACTGAAGTAGCCATCCTGTTCCTTAGAATTCATTTCTTCTGCTGCCTACTATGCCATGTCTGAATGAGCTACCCCTGATGCTTCTGACACCTTGAACACTCATGCGCATGAAGTCTTTGAACTGGTGAAGCACAGCCTCATCAATATTGTGGACACCTGACCTGAGGCACCACTCCGTAGCTGTACTGTAACATCTTGGCTCCATTGGTTCTACGGTGTATGGGTAAGTGACCTTCTTCCTGTCTTACTTTTCTTCCTTCCTAAATGTCTTCAGAAACTGGTCAAGTTGATGGCTAGTTTTGCCAATGCCCCTGGTCTTGGCTGAAGGCTACTTGATATTCATGCTGAAATTGAAGTGGAGGCCTGTCTGTATGTGACATTAGACTGGATCCACTTATTTCCTAGGATCTCTGCAGGCGACAGTGAGTGCCTCATTCTATTCCTCTCCACCCTTAATCATGCTTATGCCAGTGCCTTGATGATCGGTCCTCCACTTGCAGGCAAGCCTTGTGCTGCCTTTGGCCTTGCCATGGCTGACTTTGAAAATCTTTTCTCAAAGGGGATGATCACTGAAGACAAGTTTGATTGGTGCCAATGCAAACTAGTGCACACTGAAATTGACTTCAATATGGAACACATTGCACTTGTGCAGGTCCTGGTTCCTGGCCAACCTGTGCCTTCCTGCCTTGGTGAGTTTCTGTCTTCTCACTTCTTGGTCTAGTTAAATGTTTGTATATAGGTGATGGCACATACTTGACCTGTTCCTGCCCTTGTCATACAAGTGCCATCAGCACTGGAGTTAGTTCTGCATCTGTGGTGAGTGGTCCTTTGGGCAAAACTAGTGCATAAGGTGAAGGTAAGCATATAGTAAAATGAGGGGATAGTACAGTGAAAGTTTCCGATATGTCCAATAAAGATCCCTTCTGATTATTCTTCAAACTATGGGCTGGTTTTTATTTTTAAGTGAGGTGCAGCAATCTGTGTATCATACTGCCAAGCAGTCCTGCCAAATGGAATAATTATGCTCAGAGCTAGGGAAGCCGACCGAGGTGGTACTCTCACAATGCCTACGCATGCTTAAGACACTTTCTGTAGTGGTCAGTCCACATGTCATCACTGTGCATAACTTCCACTCAGGTAAAACAGCTTGGTAAGTAGAAGTCCATAATACTAAAGCTACTATCACCTAAAGGGAAAATAAAGAAAATCTGAATCTGCTACTTAAAAATTTTCACAAGTCCAAGGGGATACTCCTCCCTACTGCAATTATTATTCTTATTCATCATCTGAGTTTACTCCTGGGCCAAGATCGGCCAGGTCATTGTCATTATCTTCAGCTACTCCTGAACCTTGTTCTTGGCTTTTGTCTGAATTGGCCAAAGTGCTTGATTCCAGCTCTCACAGGCAGGCAACAGATACATCGATGTGCTGTTCAAGGTTGGGTATGTCAATATGTTCGTGAGCTTGATATGGTATGACTCTGAATGCTGCTATAGGACTGTGCAGCAGAGTCCTGTTGAGTTCACATATGATATACACACTGCCTTGGTTTCTTGAGACCATGACCATTGGCCCAAAATAGTGAGGTCACATTTTGCAGTTTAGTGCCTTCTCTATTGCTATATTGCGCACCAGAACAAGATTGCCTTGCTTGAAGCCAAAATTGTGGATAGTGGCAGTGTGTTCTTTCTCAAAGTGGATGGCTGCATGGTTGTGATGCTTATAGACTCTTGCCCTAAGCTGAGCTAAGTCTTCTTGTTGTTTCTGTAATTCTATGGCCCTTCACGCGATAAGATTTGTCATAGAGAGTAGTGAGTTTGGTGGTGGTAATAGGTAGTTTGCTTCCACTACATTGAAGGGCAGTATTAGGTGTGCTCCTGTCACCATGAAATAGGGTGAACAACCCATGTGCTTCTGAGGGGTGACCCACTCTGACCAGAAGACAGAGTGAGCAACTTGTGACCATCAGCTCTGTTCTCTGTCAGCCAATTTGAAGAGTGCCTGTCATATGTCAAAGTGCGTGCACTCAACTATGCTGTTTATGTGAGAGTTGTAGCTGCTGATCCTGATGTGCTTGACATGATACTTGCACTCCAGGTACAAGAGAGCAGCAATGAAGGGCTTGCCATTATCTGATACAATTTCTATTAAGGTGCCCCAGCAACACAGCATGTCTTGGAATATCCAATATCCAATTGCCAAGGGCTTGAGCAGTTTCTTTGCAAAGCATCCGGAACTCTAGGTAGTGTGTTAACAAGCATCAGCCTTGGATGATGTAGGAATATCCTCCTAAGCGAGGGAGGTGCATGGTATCAATGTACATCTTCACAAAGAGGGGTGCTGGAGTCACAATGACAGGTGGGATCAAGACTTGATGGGTTTGGCGGACTTGGCATATGTGACATGTACACATGTATCAGGCAATATCATGACCCATAAATGGCCACCAATATTGCTCCATAACCAGGGCTCACGTCACATAAAACCCTCAATGTCCTACATTGTTGTGCATGGCTATGACTGCTTTAATGCACTTGTGCTTATATAACACCCACTTGTAGGTGCCTTGTGGATCTCACTTCCAGAGAACATGGTCATCGATGAAGAACTTGGACATGAACCTGACTAGGTGGGCATACTCATTTTCTGCCATATCAGTTGGCCATTTGAGGAACTCTAGCCAATTGTGGGCCTGCTCTAGTCACTTATCAGCCTGTGTTGCTGCGAAACTTCTCAGGACTAGGTGGTAGTTTGGCTCAGAGCTGAGTGCATTGTCCATATCCATGGCGCAACTTGCAACTCCAGTTGCAAGCATATAGAGGAGTTGGTTTGACTTTGGTGCTTCAATTGGCTTGTTTATCATGTGTATGAACCCATAGAGGTTGTCAATCCAATCTTTGAAGTCTTCTTTGTCATCACTTTCTTCAATATCGCCTGGTTGAGGCAGACATCGTGAGAGGCCATCAGGACTATGATGCTTGCCTGGGACATGCCTAAGCTCGAAGTGAAATGTTAAAATTAAGACTATCCAGCAGTTTATGCTGGCCAAAGGGGAGATGTCTGAATTGTTGAGCATGCCTTTGATATATCTTGCATTGACCCCCACTACTAGATTGCAGACGCCAATGAGGAAAATCTTGTAAGTGTGGAGGGCACAGTAGAGTCTGTAAAGCTTCAGTTTTGGCTGAGAGAAGCAATGCTCTTGGTCATTGAGCGGAAGGGAACCAAAGCAAGTGTAGTACCACTTCTTGGGTGTGTTCAGATCCACTTGGCATAGATAGAAACCTACCACCACCATAGAGGTGTCAACTGCGAGTATAACTGGGGAGTTGGATGAATAGTCAATCAGTCAAAGCACAGGAGAATTTAGTAGGGCTTGCTTCAAGTCTTCTTGCACCACTAGTTGATCAGTGCTGAACTTAAAAGGAACTCCCTTATGTGTGAGATGTACCAAGGTGTTTACAAGCTTTGCAAAATTTTGGATAAATATATGACACACTTCCACTGTGCCAAGGAATGCATGGACTTCGGATAGGTCTTTGCATGGGCCCCACTTGACAATTTTGTCTACATGCACCAGCTTGGGTAATCAGCTGAGAGGTGTGCATCTGTGCCCAACCACAGTGATTTCTTCTACACATAGAGTGGAGTTGTACCCGCTAAAGGTCCTGCTCAAATACTTGACCCATTGCACTACTCTGTTGACGCCTTGGAGGTGTTCCCATATGAATCTTTGAATGCCTGGGTTTTCAGGTATGCATTCTTCTGTTCCATCTTCAAGTAGGTACCATCCTGCAGGCCCTCGGATCAGCACATCATTGATATAGAGAATGGTTGTTTTGGGTATTTCTGGTTGCAAGATATAAGTGACATTGTTGTGGAAGATCGGGACTGAGTTCATCCAGCCCATGGGTAAGGTCACAAGGTGAAGCATGCCAAATGGGGATTGGAAAGTAGTGAGATCATGCAAGTTGGTCAAGATGCTGCACTTGTCATAGCCGACATAGAGATCTAGCATACCTCCATATGCCCGTCCAGTGAAGTGTTTACCAATCTGATTGGTAAATGGGGTGATGCCTGCATGCTTGATCGTGACTTTGTTAAGCAGCTCTAAGCTGTGTACAATGCAAAGCAATTTCCCATCTTTCTTGACCATGCAGAACCACTGTGAGCAATAGGATGAGTTGGAGGGCTTGTAAACTCCTGTGTCGATCTTGTTTTTGATAAGCTGACAGACTCTGTCATAGATGCTGGGTGGGATCAGTATATTGCGCTGTGCCCAGGGTTTGTGTGAAATTGTTAGGATTTTGATCAGTGGAAAGAAGTCTTTACAAAAATGGCCTCACTCTCAGTCGGTCCAAGCAAAGGCACCATTCTATAGACACATTAATTGATGGATTAATTTTCTTTCTTTGGGCAAGAGGAAGGTCCTGGAGTGGGTGTGATAAAATTGCTCTTTGTGTTCTAAGGTGTACCTACCAGTGGGCACAAATTGTCATGAACCATCAAGCTTAGGTTATGACTTGAGCATTCAGGCCGGTCTGGTCCGGTCCAGTCCAGTATTACATAATCAAGTTCCTAATTGGGAAATTCGGGTTCGGAGTTTGAATTCATACTCCAAGGGTCACATGATCTGTCACGTGACCAGTCTCATCCAGAAGGTTCTATAATCTTTCACAAACTTCTACAGACTTCCACCAGCTTCCACAGAAGAACTGTGGAAAAGGTCACCAGGTCTAAGAGAGACTATTGCCATTGGCTAGTATTTATAAAGCTTCCACCAGTTTCCAGAGTATTCCATTATGTAAACATCATGTAGCCAGGTATATAAGCATAGCTAATATAATGGACAGCCCTCAGACTGTCCACTTGTAAAACCCTCACTTGTTAGGTCATAGTTGTTCTGCACTGCTCATCATCATTGATTTGCTCTGCTTCATTGTCCCCTTACTTGTGTTTAAAGTCCTCCTCTCTGCCCTCTATCTTGTCATCTTTTTTGTCCCTCATATCTGATGTTATTTTAAGTGTTCCAAGTGTCACTGACTCACTAAGAGTGAGTCTCCACACAAATTCCTTTGGCCAAGCTGATAGTTAGGGTAAGTCTTGCAAGGGGTCACCCTTAATTTCACATATGATGTGGAATCAGCTGGGGAGCTCAGTTTTGATTGGCCAAATTTTGAGTGCCACCAGCTTATACTTTTTGCTGGCAAATATTGCAAGGGGAAGCTTCGCTTGTGAAAAGGAAATATACAGATTGCCATTTTGAGGAATATTGTGGTGGTTGTTGGACTGAGGCAAGAAAGAGGATAGATAAGAATCAAAAATTGGCATGTCAGCATTGCATAGAGATAGATAGGCCACAGCAATTTCTTAGCATGTTGTTGCAGCAGGTAGTGGTGCACAAGCCTTAACAGAGACTTGCCTTTCATTGTGGTCAAATTCTAGTGATATTGTGAGCTCTCCTTGGTGTGGAACCAAATAATTGATACTCAAAAATCCACTACTTGAGGTTGGTTCTTGGGCACTAGTGTTACATGTCCATTAACACATAGCTCGACTTGAGCAAGATAACGGCAACATGGACTAAAACAACTTAGTGATATAATGGCCCTGGTTGGCATATGGATCAAGAGTATAACAGCAAGTCCTTAGTCAAGGGACAATACTGACTCAAGGAATATGATGATAAGGCAGACTCCTATCAATAGGAGCGCAAGACTCAAGGACACAAGATAAGATAAGATAGAGTGGATTCAAGAAGACCAAGCTGCTGACTGCGGGCACAGCTTGGCTAACCTAAATACAGATATGCAAGGGCTTTGAAGTGCCTCTTGAATTGTATGTAACCAATCATGTATTGTATGGTTCTCATAAGAGTCCATTTGAGTCATAGATATTGTACAGTATTGAACCAATCACACACCTTGTCTGTATCATACAAGACTAGGGTTTTTGGGCCATTTATCATATGAGTCACATACCAGTATCACATGCATCTGGCTTGGGGATACGAGCTACCTGGGTCCAGTCTTCATAACATAACAACTAGCTTGTGTCATTTCGAGAACCAATAACTCCCCCACTTAATTGTAGGCACGGTTGCTTGCTTGCCAGTGTTAGGATCGAGTATGGTGATTGTTTAATTTTTGTTGTGATAATTGCAAACCACTGATTGGGTGAGTATGTCAAAGGGCTGGCTAAGCAAGATGTCATAAGCAGGCAAGTGCAGGATGTGGACCTGCAAATACAGTGTGATTTCACTGACCAGGAAGGGGACATTTTGGGCTAAGCTCAGTGATTGATTGACTCCTCCATTTGCTGAAACTATATTGAGGTGGATACTAGGATCATAAGGAAGTGCTAGAGCAGTGCAGACCTCTTCAGACATTATAACAATTTGACATCCCAGGTCTAGTATTGCCTTGACTTTCTCTTGATTGTCCACCACTGGGAGTATTGTGCAAAGCGAGTTTGATTCTGCCACCACATCAATGGTGTCTTGAGAATACTGCTTGTTTGTCAGGTGGGACTTCAGGAATACCTTGTAGGGATCAGCAATAATTGTTACATCCATGGGTGGTACCCAAGTTGTGGCTGAGAAAGATACTAGCATATGTGCCTCTTGTGCTGCCAATCTATCTGATTTTAGCTCTTCTTTAGCTACTTCTTCAATCATTGCCTGCATCATGTCTCGAGTGATGTGCTGCCTAATGGTCACATTGGCAACTTGGGTCTGGAGCTCTGGAGCCAGGGAGAGCAGTTTGCATTGCATTACTGTGACTTACATATCCATGACTCAGTCATAGATGCTTCAGGCCACATTCTCATCATAGATCCCTACCATAGTAGTGTACACTTGCTCATTCTTGCATGGAAATGTCAGTCGCTGTGCAGGCCTTGCTCCCTTGGTCAGGCTACTGTTAGTCGCATCTGGTGCTGCCGCATATAGGTGAATCACTGGTGTCACTTTGAGGTCAATGCTTGCCATTGGCTCTTGGCTTACTTGTGCCAAGTGAGGTGGCTGTTCTTATTGTGACTTTGGCTGGCTGGCTGCACTGGCCAAAGTACTTGCCTTGGCTGTTTGGGTGCTAGATCTGCCAGCTTATGCAGACTGGGACTTTGCTCCCACTCTTGTTCTTGTATTGAAGTGTTGCCTTAGTACGTAGATGCCAGGCTGACCAGCCTTGGGGCATTGATCTTTGAATCACACCAACTTTCCTTTTATCAGCTGTTCATCTGCTTCATACATTTGGGCTGACATTTCAAGGAGCATTTGCGCCACTCTGGCTTGGTTCAGGTTCCATTGATGGTATTCATCCACATGATTGCAAAGCCAGGCACCAGTGATATCTTGTGGAACCATTGCTCCAGAGGGCAACACCACCTTGCCCTCGTGGTTTTACTTGCACTTGCTGAGGTGGGTGTACTCACTATTTCGCATTCTTAGATGAAATGGCCAGGGACACTGCAGAAGTTACAGTTTGAGGGGGCTTCTCCAGCTGGTCGCTGTCCCATACTTCTCAGCTAATTATTTGATCCCAATTGTTGCAGTTCTTAATTATTTTTATATATCTTCTCACCAAGATTCAAAATTGTGTTTAATATATTCTCTAGCTGTGTCAACTCCAGTTTTACATCTGCACTGGTTTGAGCCAAAATCGGGGCTGGTACTGGTGCTGGCATCTACAGAGCCATCAGCGGTGTTCCCATAAATACAAATGTCGCCACTTTATATATCTCCTCCATGTCATAAGTGTTCTGTGGATTATGTGTCAGATTTATCAGCTGGAGCCATTGTTGGACCTGTTGCTCCAGAGTTGGCTGGAACCCTCGCATGAATGCTCACACTTGTTCATTTCCAGACATCTGGTTTTTGCTGACTAGATACTGCAAGATCACCAAGAATTCTCAGTGGTATTCACTGAGTCACTAGCATTGTATATGCCAAGCCGAGTGCAAGCACCAATTACTGTGTTAAGATTCTGCAATGTGTAAGTAGCATCATTGCTTGATTGCAGGTATAGCTTTAGGACTTCGGCCTTGTATTCTGCATAAGTCTTGGTATTGTCACCCCAAGCTTTAGTAGCTTTCCAGAGTCACTTGGTAAAGATTGTCACATATTTGATCAAGCCAAGCTTTCAGTCCTCTTCTAAGTTTATGCCATGCCTGCTATAAAGAGCTTCAAGAGCCGTAAAGTATCGGCTTAATTCTTCAGGCCACTTCTTGTCAAACTTTGGCACCAAGTGCTCATTTTTACCTGGTAAATCTGTTAGTGCCATCCTAGGAGGAGGGTTAACTTGTACTGGTGCTGGAGGTTGTTGTTGTGCATGAGGTAAGTTTTGTTGAACGGCCAATACTGTGGCCATTGCTTGTGGAGGTGTTGATGCTGCTTGAGCTGTGATCAGCTGTACTGCTGTTGGAGGTATTGATAGGGTTACTTGAGATTGAGGTACATGTGGAGGTATGCTTGCGGACACTTGAGCCGATGTGGTCAGCTGTGGGTTTATTGATGGATTTGCTGAAGCTGACGCTGATTGTTATACTTGGGCTTGAGCTCTTGCTCTTGATCTTGTAGTTGCGCTGTGCAGCACAATTTGCTGAGATGAGTTTTGTGACAGGATGAGGTCTACTTCTTCTTCACTTTCATTGCCCACTCTTGTGGAGCTCAGGCTTGATTCTTGATTGCTAAAATAGCCACTAATAGATAATGGATCAGAAGGGTTAGTAAAGCTTCCAGGAATGGGTTGCATTGGGTCATATCCCATGTCAATTAATTCTTCTAGGAGTGTACATCACCTTGATTGCTGAATGATCTGTGATTAGTCACAAACTAATCCAGAACCTTTTATCTTACAACCTCCCCACATTGGCCATCAGAAATGATACCCTAAACCACCTGTACGCGTGTTCTTGTGCAGCTTAGGAATAGTTGGGTTCAGGAGGTCAAGGAATATAATCAAACACTAAGCCAATAAACTAGAGTGCAGAGGCCGAGAGCCCTATCATAGGGGCTAAGAATCGCAGAGGACCGTAATCGCGATTAGCCAAAGGCACACATGGTTGCACCTGCTAAGTATCACAAACTTTGCTAACACAGGGCTTTGGTAGCTGGAATTGCAATGCAGGCATACGCACTGGTATACAAGAGGCTTGCAAGTAACACAAAGAGTTATAGAGGCCTCTAAGGGAGTTTGGAGGGATGGATAGAGATGAATTGAGGTATGAGAGGTAGAGGTATGAGAAGTAAAGGGTAAGAAATCCAGAGAGTGACTCGCTGCTCTACTACTATGAAAACTACCTTCTTAAATACACCTTAGTACACTACCTTTGGCTGAAGCAGCCCTACAGTCCTTCCACAGCTTCTTCTGCTCTGTTTTAAGAAGCCGCCAATCAGAAGGGGGCCAACTGACATAAAGCGCCACTGGTGTTCAACCAACACAGTTGCCAGGCCATAAGGTGTATCGCCCAAAGCTAGCTGGGGTGAAAGGGGATGTGGAAGGGTTATACTGAGCACAAGTGCGATTGTCTTGAGCCTTGAGGTGGCCTGCCAGTTGTTGGTGTGGTCTATGTGGTTGCTGGGGCTCTCAGGCTTGGAGTATTAGTCCCACAGACTAGGAGTGACGCAGACACACTGCTGTGTATGTCTTGCCCCTACATAGCCTTGGACTGTGTCTCCAAGTCTTCCTACACATTGAGTCCAAGAGTCTTAGTTGTTGCACTATTGTCCTGCTATCCAAAGGTGCCTCACTTTGGCTGGTCTGCACTGTTTGTTGCATCACTTTGGCCAGAGTTGCCCTAGCTGGTCCTCTAAAAGGCACAGTGTTACAATTCTGGACACTTTTCATTACTTATATATTCTTGCTTACATTCATTCTCATTGCTTACTATATAAGTGCCAGACTTCTGACTTATCCTGACTCATTTATCACATGTTACAGACTACGCTGACTGATATTGTTCTATTGTCACGGACTGCCCAAGACACTGACTCATTGGTTATAACTATGATGGTCAGCGGTAATTAGTCATAGACTTACAGTATCAGTCAGCAGTGGAGCACAATTATCACATGTAAGATAGACGATGACTCATTCCTAGGATAGCTGTACTAGGGTTTGAGCTAGTTATTCTATTGGCTACTTTACGATTCAGGGAGGAGCTTGAAAGCCCTTGACAACTGTATATAAGACTCAGTGATTCAGACCAGGGATCTCTATCCTGGTCTTCTCAATACCACCACTATTGTTCGTGACCTAGGAGTGCCAACTACCTTCCCTTTCATCTACTGTTCCTCCCTACTCCTCATCCTAGCCTTTGTCTTTGGAGTTGTACTCCACATTAAAGACATCAAGAGCAAAGACACCCTTGATGCCATGTGCTAGGAAGAGTCACGTGCCTACGTCCTCACGTTAAGTCTTAACACTTCATGTATTGGACCAAGCTCAGCATTAGTCATTGCCTTCCCTTGCACCTAAGTCAGGCAACATTGTTGTGGCAATGTAACATTAAGACCAGGATCCTTCAAAGTGGCATTGACTACAAGAGACCATTGGGGCATCAACCAAATGTTTAGGCCCTATACTATCGAATGACACAGCGAACGTAACATACCACAAATCTATTTGGGAGCAGCCCATTGGAGAATGATCTGAGGAGATACCAGATACTACATAAACATCCCTACAAGACCATCACAGTGGTACCCAGTTGAGTTCAACTTTAAGAACCTTTGTTGGGTAGAAATTGCTTGGAATGCACCACAGAATTGTCATAGACGTGTATTATTTTCCCTATTTTTCTGTATTTTTATGGATTTATATGGGCAAGATATAAGCAGCCAAAGTACTTAAGTTCCTTATCATTAGATATGATAAGATGGTTAGTCACATGATGTCAACATGTGCAACTCTGAGTCACGTGATTGTGGGATATATCATGTGATGTTATTTGACTGTGTGACAGTCTTGCCATTCTTGGACTTCTATTGTTATAGATAACAATAGTGCATGTGCTTGTTATGATTGGCTAGAACTCTGTAGAATACAATGGAACACTTACTAGAGTAGTATTACACGTTGTATTAGGATTTACTCAGCAGATAAGAAGGCCATGTCATCATGTAGTCATAGCTGCTTAGTGTGCATCAGTCAGCACAATAGATAAGGGCTAATAATAGATATGACACATCAGCACTGTAATCATGTAGCATTACTCAGGTAGTTAGTAATCAACTAAGTGCAGTAGTATATAAGACTTGCTGTAGCCTCCTGTGTAGAACCAACTTGTCCTCTTGGTTCCTACTCAGGTGTGCAATCCTCCCTTGTATTCTTTACATTCCCTCCAATCTAACTTGTCCTCTTGGTTCCTACTCAGCCTATTGCCGCGTGAACCCCTTGTCTTGATCCCTGCATAAGGGATCTAAGTTGACTTACTCTCTGTGATGACTTACTCTCAGTAAGTCAATGAAACTTGAAACACTTAAGAAGACGATGACGGATAGGAGGGAGGATGAAGAGAACAATGTGGAGAGAGCAGAGGAAGACTTTAGACACGAGCAAGAGGCAAAGGAGGTGGAGCAAACCAATGGTGGTGAGCTGCACAGAAGACTGGAGGCTTGCAAGTGGGAGTTCACAAGTGGACAGTCTGAGGGACTGTCCGTTGTATTGCTCTAGCTTATATACCTGGCTACATGGTGTTTACATAATGGAATACTCTGGAAACTCGTAGAAACTCTATAAATACTATCCAATGGCAATAGTCTCTCTGGGAATACTCTGGAAGCTTGTGGAAGCTCTATAAATACCATCCAATGGCAATAGTCTCTCTGAGGTCTGGTGACCTTTTCCGCAGTTCTTCTGTGGAAACTGGTGGAAGGCTGTAGAAGGTTGTAGAATCTTCTTAAAGGAACTAATCACGTGACAGATCACGTGACCCTCGGAGTATAATTTCAAACTCCGATCTCGGATTTCCTAATTAGGAAGTTGATTACATAATACCGGTCCGGTCCGGACCGGCCTGAACTCTTGGGTCATAACCTAAGCTTGATGGTTCATAACACTCTCCATGTTATCTATTGGTTCTAGGTGTGATTTATCTCTGCCTAAGGCTTGCATATCCAACCTTGGCTTGTTCTTATTTTCAACTCTTTTGTCTTTCAAGTTGTAGCTGATTGGACTCCGCTACAAGAATCACTGGGATGTACTATGACCTGCAGGACTAGAATATTGCTGCAACATATTTGAACGTGACGTACAGATAAGAGGCAATTGGGGTCCCATCAATGGACAAGATGAAGCAAACACATCAGGGTTATCTAGGACACCTGCACCTTCAGAAGCCAGTGAAGAAACCACTGAAGACAAGAGTGAAAGTGAACAACACAAGCAAGAAGCAGCAATTGAGGAAATCACAGAACTTGTGGAACAAATTGCAATCTGCGACGCAGCTGCAGCACCAGTAGAACATATCATTCCAGCACCATTAGCTGAGTACCCAATCATACCACAGATGGCCACAATGACAGAGCCAGTACAAGTGCACATAGAAGCACCGGCACAAGAGCTGATTGGAACAATTGACCCTATCATAGGGCATAGAGTTATGCAAGATGGACAAAGAATTACTGACAATGACATCATGCTATATCACACTGTTGAATCAGACTGCGATAACCCTCCTAGTGGAGGAAGACGTGGATTCCCAGGAAGAGGACCACCTGAAGACCTGGAGAACCCTTATAGAGGAGGCGGAGACCTACTTAATGGACACCCACCAGGAGGTGGAGGATTCCCAGGAGCCCCAGGAGGAGGTGCACCTGGAGGAGGAGGAGATCCCAATACAGGACTCAACGTAGCCATAGGGGCTGCCCAATCAGATAAGTTTATTGTTAACCCACCTATCACGTTTACTGGTGATCATACCAAGACAGAACAGTTCCTCACGCAGTGGGAACTCTACTGGGGTGTCAACAACAACAACCCCGTCATGATCAACCCATATTAAAGAAGCATGTTATTCTTCACCTTTGTACAAGGTGATCTTGTCAACGAATGGATCATCACAATGGCCAGATGGATTGGCGATCAAGTACGACACAATGGAGTCCTTAGCACCAATGAATGGCTGTGGAATGAAGTAGTAATGGCCTTTAGAAGGCAATTTACAAACACCCTTGAAAGGGAGCAAGCCCGCACCACATTGAAACAGGGCATCAAGATGCAAGGAGGTGATGTAGACACTTATGTCACCCTATTTAAAAAGCTAGCATGCCAAGCAGGGTACCGACTGGACTCAGCCCTCACACTTGACTTCTTCACCAACGGACTACCAAAGGGGCTTTATGAAGCCTGTTATCAATTCAACAAACCGCAAACATATGCGGAATGGAAGAACACAGTCTTGCATAGACAAGAACAATACATTCACATGAGGGCCCGCCTCAACCAGAGAGGTGCAAGCAAGTCAAACACTGGAGCATGGATCCCACGTATGCCAGGGGTATTCCAACACACTAATGACCCAAATGCAATGGACATGTCTGCAGGGTGAACCAGAGGAAGACTTGCAGAAGCCAAAGAAGTGCTCAAACGCTATGAGCAGCAGAACAAAACCTGTAACCCACCATTTCTGCCAAGGCAGGGGTTTATACAATGCAGGGCACACTGTGACTTCAGGGAAGTGACCTGTTATAACTGCCAAAAGAAAGGTCACATCAGTCACCAGTGTACCATGCCACACCAGAGTTGAGGAAGATATATCAATGCCTACAAAGAAGAGGCTTATGAACCACGAGTGGCTGCTACAAGCAACAGGCCCATAAGCACACAAGAATGTGCAGACCAATTCCTCATGGGCATATCGAAGGATATAGATGAGGTGAAAGACATTGTGTTTCAGAAGTTGTGGAAAGAGGGTTTTCCAAGTGCCTGAACCCATCAGCCTGGGTGAGGGCAGTATGTTGTAACTCTGTGATAACAACTCACTTCTGTTCTCTATGAATTCCAGTCTCAATTCGCACAAGTTACACAATGGCCAACAAGAAAGCATTAGTGGACTCTGGAGCCACCAACAACTTTATAAAACCTGCGTTCACATGACGCATGGGTATTGACATCCAACAATTAGATAAGTCCTGCAAAATATGGAATGTCAGCGATACTGAAAATAAAGCAGGGCTTATCACACATTATACGGACCTCAAAGTCTTCCACAATGGAAAAGAACAAGTCATGAGATTCCTACTCACAGACATAGGACAAGAAGACCTTATCTTCAGCTATCCTTGGTTGGCAACTTACCAACCAATGATCAATTGGCATAATGCCACCATCAATACCAAAATGACACCCACAATACTTCAGACACTCAAGGTTATGCCACTAAGGACCACTATCACCAAAGCCCTTACTGAAGAGAAGAAAGATGAAATTATGCAAGAATTAAAGCTTGAAGAAATCCAAGTGCAAGGAGCTGCTACATACATGGCCATATAAGCAGGCCAATACACTAAGGCGGCTGAACTGCCACCTAAATACACTGAGTTCTCCACCTTGTTCAGTGAACAAGCATCTCAAAGATT
Organism: Lactarius psammicola; assembly: GCA_025769895.1. Lineage (NCBI taxonomy): Eukaryota > Fungi > Basidiomycota > Agaricomycetes > Russulales > Russulaceae > Lactarius > Lactarius psammicola. The sequence goes on from WTXK01000202.1 coordinate 24,064, forward strand.
TCCACCTAGTCGTGCATGGGATCATGCTATTGAGTTTAAGGAAGAAGCACCAGACACCATAGATTGCAATGTCTACCCTATGACCCAAGACGAAGACAAGTTGCTCAAGGAGTTCCTGGAAGAACAACAGAAGAAGGGGTATATTTGATCATCAAAATCCCCCTACACGTCACCTTTCTTCTTCATTAAGAAGAAAGATGGCAAACTTTGACCAGTGCAAGACTACTGATGGATTAATGATATGACCATACACAACCAGTATCCACTCCCACTCATTGATGACCTCATCCTTGACCTTAGCAACGCCTTCATCTATACCAAACTTGATATTCGATGGGGGTACAATAACATCTGCATCAAGGAGGGAGACAAAGGGAAAGCAGTGTTTAAAATGCAATATGGACTTTTTAAACCCACGGTGATGTTTTTTGGCTTGACCAATTCCCTGGCAACATTTCAGGCAATGATGAACCACATCTACAGAGATGTCATTGCAAAGCACGATCAACTGGGTACAGCAATATGGGTGTCATGAACTAGTATGCCGCGTTCATGACTTAGTTATACCAACGTACTATCAATAGTACTTGCCACACTCAAAGAAAGGGTACTATCAAGTTGTCCGACTAGGACCCTCGGTTCCACCTCCCATATAGTAGGAAACCTGGGCTCTATGGTCCCACCATGTCCGTTTGCGCAAAGGTGATGAGTAGAGGCGTCCATAATATCGCGTTTTCATTGTCGCCTGATGTTTTTGGATGATTTAACTTGTTATTATTTGTGGACAGAGTCCAAACAAGTTACTAATAGGTAAATAAGGATCTATTATTAATATTAGAAGGTTCTATGACCTTCTATAGTCTTCTACCGGCTTCTACAGGATGTACTGCGGAGAAGGTCACGAGACCTGAGAGAGACTAACACCATTGGACACTATTTATAATGCTTCCACTGTATTCCAGAGTATTCTACTGCGCACAGACCATGTAACTAGGTATATAAGCCAGCCTAATACTACGGACAGCCCTCAGACTGTCCACTTGTGACAACCACTTGCTAGACTCCCCTGTCCCTTCTTTTCTAAACACCATAGAATCGAACCTTCCCTTCGCAGTCCTGCTTGTGCTTAAGCCCCTACTTCTGTTCCTCCTAGTCTCCCTCCTCCTCTTCCCTCCTGTTCGTCGTCATCTTCCGAGTTCCAAGTATAAACAGCCTCACTAGTCAGTGAGTCCTTCACAATGGGTTTATATGGATGACATTGGCATCACTACACAGACAAACTTACAGGGGCACATCACAGCTGTCAAAGACATACTCACAGTGGCTAAAGTACACGACTTTTACTTCAAATTGGAGAATTGCTTGTTCCACCAGCTGCGGATGGATTACCTGGGGGTAATCCTTGAAAAGGGGGTAACGCACATGGACCCTGCCAAAATTTCAGGCATCCACAACTGGCCAACACCTACTACTGTCAAACAAGTACACTCATTCCTTGGTTTTTGCAACTTTTATCGTGCTTTCATCAAAGAATTCTCTTTACACACACGAGCCCTCCACAAACTTACATGAAAAGACATGGAATGGCAATGGACAGAAGCAGAAGACAAAGTGTTCAACATGTTAAAGAATCTTGTCATAAGCAAACCAGTACTTGCACATCCAATCCTTAAAGATCAATTCAAACTAGAAGTTGACGCATCTGGTTATGCCATCAGAGGAGTACTACTACAGCACAAAAAAGATGGCAAGAAGCATCCCATTGGCTACTTCTCAGCAACATTAAACACAGCAGAGTGCAATTACGACATCTATGACCTGGAACTGTTGGCAATCATTAGGGCACTATAACACTGGAGACCACTATTAGCCAGCTCACCCCACAAAGTCAAAGTCTTCTTGGACCACATTGATACGGATCGCAAGGAGTACGGAACCTTACTAATACTTATGACCGGTTTAGTAAGAGTACATGTGTCATGGACTTAGTATTAGTCAGCATCAGAATCACATGTCTTTATAGACTGTGAGGTAGTTTAGCTATTCATTGTATGGATTGGAGAGGAGCTTTAAAGCTGCCTTGATATATGTATATAAGTTGTCGTATTGAGACCAAGGCTGTCCAGCTTGGTCTTCTTCAATTTCACTTCCAACTTGTATCCTTCCTCAGCAGGAATTCCATTGCTCACTCTCTCTATGTCAACATTGGTGCAAGGACACGGAATATTGTCTTGTTGCCTTGAGTTGTATACCTTACTAAGTTACATACTCATCACTGTTGTGTCGCCTCTAAATTGCCTAAGTCAGGCCTACGCCATGAAAGCGTAACACACATGAACCTGCAATATTGAAGGTCACCACAAATGATCAGTCGCAGAGTAGCAAGGGAAGTATAGGAACTTATGGAGTATGACATCAAAATTCATCACATTAAAGGGATGGCCAATGGCTATGCAGATGTGCTCTCACAGTGACCAGACTATGACCAAGGCAAACATAACAATGAAGATGTCACAGTACTCCTGGACTGCCTATTCATTCAAGCCAGCACCACAGAAATGGCCCCAGCATTAGTCCAAGTTATCACACCAGAAGAAATGGAATGAACAGACCTGATATACCAGCAAAACAAAGAGGTATTGAAACCATGGGTTGATGCTCACCATCTTAAGAAGGTAGAAGATACTTGGTATAAAGATGGCCAACGTGTAGTCACTGGAGGACTTCATGACCAACAAACAATCATCAAAGCTCATTATAACTCACCGGTATATGGACACCCAGGAATTGCCAGGACAGCACAACTAATCACACAAAGCTGCTGGTGGCCTAATATACGCAAGGATGCAATGGAGTACGTAAGAGGGTGCACCAAGTGTCAGTGTCACAAGATAAACAACCAGCCAACAAAAGCACCACTATCACCTATCTTCCCAGCGCCCGAAGCTATACCATTCACCACTATCACCCTGGATTTCATCACTAAGCTACCCTTATCACAGGGATACAACTCCATTCTCACAGTAACTGATCATGACTGCACAAAAGCAGCAGTCTTTATCCCATGCAATGAAGAGATAACAGCAGAAGAAATGGCCAGTTTATATGCAAAACATGTGTTCACCAGATTTGGCCTACCAACGAAGATCATCAGTGACTGAGATCCCCACTTTGCATCAAAATTCACATGCAAACTGTGCAAAATCCTTGGCATCAGTCAGAACATCTCTATGGCATATCATCCAAGAACTGACAGACAATCAGAGCACACCAATCAGTGGCTAGAACAGTATCTAAGGTTCTGGACTAACAAGCATCAAGATAACTGGTGTTCTTATCTCCCAATGGCAGAATTCATGCACAAACAATGGCCTCATGAGATAACATGGAAGTCCCCTTTCAATCTCCTCATGGGATATAATCCCTGCACTGATTGGATTGATAGGCCGTCGCCAATCCCACAAGTGTCACTTCATGTAGATCAGTTCAAAGAAGCTTGAGAAGATGCCAAGGCACTGATGGAACGGGCGCAAAGATTGTGGATCAAACACAAAGATACACCCAGGCACAAGATAGGAGACCTCGTGTGGCTAGAAGGATGCCACATACACACAAATCAACTGACCACTAAGCTTGCGCCCAAATGCCACAGACCTTTTAAGGTCATCCAGGTGATGTCTGCAGTCAATTACTGACTGGAACTTCCCATGCAGTGGAGCATTCACCCAGTATTTCACATTGATCTTCTCACACCTTATTGCGAAACCGAAGCACATGGTCCAAACTATCACCACCCACCACCAGAGTTGATAGATAATGAAGAGGAATACAAAGTCAAGAAGATTCTAGACTCTTGGCAGTTTGGCAGAAGATGCAAACTCCAGTACCTTGTGAAATGGAAGGGCTATCCTGACTCTGATAACCAATGGGTCGATAAGGATGATGTATTCGCCAATAAGGTGATAAGGGAGTTCAAAATTTCAAACCCCACTGCAGAAGTGCATATAAAGAGGACTCACATCGCTAAGTCTCCTCATCCCACTGCCACTACTACCACTACCAACATACTCTCTGCCCCCTTACATGCAATGTCCTCCTACTATTGTGGCACCCCAATGTGTTACAAATCTGGACACTTTCACTACTTACATATTTCTTTTGACTCATCCCCTTCCATATACGTACAAGTGCCAGACTTACCTCATATTGATTACTATGATGACTCATTGCTGACTGATGACTTGTTCTATGGCCTTCCATGGTGTTCTATTACTATTATCACATGTACTATATGATGACTCATTCCTAGGACCCAGATCCTAGGATCACACCATCTGTTTGTGACTCTTTGGTGTTGTACTAGTATATAAGTTGTAGGATACCTAGCTTGTACAGTAGACTCAACTTCTTCTTGAATCACATATCTCATCTTCAGTCTCACAGATTCTAAGGGGATTCCTTTCTGAGGATACCTTTAGTTGAATGTGTGGGCCTTTGTCTTTTGCCTTGCCTCTGTTATTCAGAAGGACCTTCAAGTCACTTCCTCTTGGTCACGTTGAGCTCCACTCCATGTACTACTTATGCATCATTGAACTGAGACTGTGAACCAGTCTAACTCTAAGATAACTTGACTTAGTCGCATGTCGCACAATTGCCCATATGATTGTAACATTAAGTCAAGTCTCTACCCTGAACCATGGTGGCTTCCCTAAGGAAAGGAAAAAGCTGTGTGGAAGCACAGTTTCAGCCAGAATACGTCGAACAAACCAGAGAAGACACTCTTCCTGATAAAATCAAAGGGACAGTTGTCTGGGTCAAAGAAGGAGAAAACGAAGGATATTGCATCTACGATTGAGCTTCAGAATACACACCTGTCGAATATCTTGAAGATATCCAGAAGTGGGCTATAGTAGCACAAAGTAAGACAGACCACAAGTGGTTCACACACAAGCTTGCACCAAACCAATATCAGACCAGCCCACTTTGATCTCAAAGAAGCCTTTTTGGCATACCTCCCGACCCACCAGAACAAATATCTGAACCACCCAAAGAACCACCTCAACAGAACAACCTAGCATCAGACATGTCACAAACACAACCAGTGCAAGTCTCGACCAGTACCACTACTCCATCTGTGCCCCTTGGAGGCAGTGGTGGAGGAGCCCCTGCCCCAGCCCCTGCCCCAGGTGGAGGTGGAGGTGGAGGTAAAGGAGGAGGAGGAGGAGGAGGAGGAGGAGGTGCACCAGGAGGCACACCAACACCAGGTGCTGCACCTGCAGGCAGAGCTCCAGGAGGAGGAGTACCCAATGGAAAACTCAGTGGAAACCCTCCATCTGAATTCAATGGAGACCATGGACAAAGCAAAGCCTTCCTTCTCAACTTCACCATTTATCAAGGCATGAACTCAAACACTGCGATACTTCGAATCCCTTATCAAGAGCTATGACCTCTCTGTCCTATATTAGAGGACCATTGGTGCAAGACTGGGTCCAGGAACAAGTTACCTGGCTCAATAATCAAATTGCTATGGGGGTGGCACCAGCTGAAGAAAATTTGTGGAATGAAGTAGAAATTTGATTCTGACATGCCTATACTGACACTTTGGAAAGGCAGAAAGCATAAACAGACATAGCTAAACTAAAGATGGAAGGAGGAAATATTGACGACTACAATGCCAAATTTGCTAGTCTCGCCAACAAAGTGGGATATACCCTTGATGAAGAAGTAACCCTCAATTTATACGCTTAAGGGTTACCCTTCAAATTGATGAAAAGCATTCTTTGCCAACATCGACCAGTCAACTGGCACAACTGGACTGAAGCTGCAGTAGAGCAGCAACAAATTTACAACCTCCTTCAAAGTCACCTGTGCAAACCCACAAACAGTAACAACCCTTGCCATAAACAATGGCGTTATAATATGTACACCAATAATCAAAACCCTAATCCCATGGACATTGGAAGAACCTGTGCCAGAGCCACAATGACAGATGAAGATAAACAATGCTACCAGCAAGAGGGAAGATGCTTTAGATGTGGCAATAAAGGGCATATTTCTCATAACTGCCCTCAACGCCAAAATACTTAAGCATTGGTTGCAACTACCTCTCAAACCACCCCAAATGTTGTCACCACCATCAAAGTAGAAGGAACTTTCAACATAAAAGCTTCAGAAAAAGCTGCTGCTTATATTGCAGCCATGCAAGCTGATTCCAACAATGTGAAGGCAGCTCTCAAAGAACAATTATTTGGAAAGCAGGGTTTTTCCAGTGCTTGAACCCGGCGGCCTGGGCTAAAGCAATGAAAATTAGTGTGTACCATAGCAGATACCGATCTATGCGAATTTCAGTTCTTTTTGAATCTGCACATGCGATGGCTAAAAGACAAGTCCTTATCAACTCAGGAGAAACAGACAATTTTATCAGCAAAAATCTGATAAATCAACTCAAATTTTCAACACTTCCAGTACAACGACCCATTAAAATATGGAATGTTGATGGAACTCACAATCAGGATGGAGAAATCACTCAATTCACGGATCTTGAAGTTACCACTGGAAACCAGACCAAAACCCTCTGTTTCCTTATTACCAATCTTGGATCCAACGAAGTCATCTTGGGATACCCATGGCTCACCACGTTCGAACCAAGTATACATTGGAAGGATGCCACTCTTGACAAGGAATTTCAACCAGTGGTTATTACAAGTCTAGGATATGTATCTATCACTAACTGAAGAATTATAACCAAAGAGCAATGGGAACAACAAGTGGAAGAAATTCCTAATGAAGTGGTATATCTGCGCAAAACCACCACTGTCTCTGAATTGGCACAAAGAGCCACTGACAAAACTATCAAAACTTTCAAAGAAGAGTTCCAGAAGAATACCATTGACACCACAAAGTCTTTGATGAAGAAAGCTCTCAACGATTTCCACCACCATGGCCATGAGACCACACTATTGATCTTGTTCCAAACGCACCCGCTACTATCAATTGCAAAATATATCCCATGACTCAAGTCAAAGACAAAGCATTGGAAGAATTTGTCGAAGAGCAGCTAAAGAAGGGATATATTTGACCATCCAAGTCCCCTTATTTCTCTCCCTTTTTCTTCGTCAAAAAGAAAGATGGAAAACTACGACCAGTTCAAGACTATTGAAAACTCAATGATTTGACTGTGAAAAATTGCTATCCACTTTCACTTATTCCAGAACTTATTGACAAAGTAAGGGAAGCGTGAATTTTCACCAAACTTAACATCTGATGGGGATATAACAATGTACAAATCAAACCTGGCAATGAATGGAAAGGTGCATTCAAGACTAACAAAGGGCTCTTTGAACCTTGCGTTATGTTTTTTGGACTCACAAATTCACCAAGTACATTCCAAACTATGATGGACACAATATTCCAGGATTTGGTCGCACAAGGATGGGTCATAATCTACATGGACAACATTCTCATTGCTATACCAGATAATCTCGTCACACATTGACACCTAGTACATCAAGTATTGGACAGGCTTAACGAACATGACCTCTATCTCAAACCTGAAAAATGCGTGTTTGAAGCAAGAGAAGTGGAATATCTGGGACTCATTATCAGCAATGGACAAGTAAAAATAGATCTGGTTAAGGTGCAAGGAGTACGTGAATGGCCTATACCCACCAATCTCAAGGATGTTATGATCTGGACACTTCAGTCCTTTCCCATGTATGTATCCACTTACCTTTGTTTCGGTTTTGTTATCTCTGTTACCCCATTGGTGTGTTTCCTTTGTTCTACATGTGGCTTACTCCATATTGTCTTGTGTTTTAGATAAGAAAACTTCAGATAACAACATTTACATATGTCTGCCTTTGTGTGTTCATCTTTGTGACTTGAGCACTATATATACTTGTACTTTACACTGTAGGAAGCCAGACTTGGCTTTGTTTGCAATCTAGCAACCTTGCCTTTGTACCTTTGGTGTGAACAATCCTTCTCTCATCTTGTGAACCATCTCTCTTAACTCTAATCGAGTCAAACCCTCCTTCGAAGTCTTTGCAGTTGTACTATAACAACGCCACACCTGATTGACTTAGTTTGCCACCAAGATTAGGCGTAGAGAAGTGTCTTACACTTCGGACTAGGTGTCCTGTTACTAAGTCAGTTGTGCACATTGTGCATAACACATATTAGACACTATTAGAGTCGTAGCATCACAGACAATAGATGTCTTTGCTCATCTATTAGTGTGTGTCTTCACAGACACTCTGAACCTTTGAACCACCCTTTGCACAACGCCCCTGCTAGGGTGTAACAAAGGAAGTTCGTGGATTCCTCAGATTCTGCAATTTCTATTGATGCTTTATATGAGGATTTTCAGCCATTGCAAGACCTCTTAACAACCTTACAAAGAAGGATACACCTTGGCAATGGATGGAAGCAAGGTAAAAAGTGTTTGAAGAATTGAAGAAAAGGATTGGTAAAGCATCAGTACTTCAATGTCCTCAACTAGACAAACCATTCAAGGTTGAAGTAGACGCATCTGGATTTGCAATAGGTGTGGTACTGAACCAAGAAGGTGATGACAAGAAAATGCATCTGGTGGCATTTTTCTTGGAAAGTTTCACTCAAACAGAGTGAAACTACAATATTTACAATCAGGAATTATTAGCGGTTATCAAGGCTCTTTGAACATGGAGAATGTACCTTGTGGGATCTCCCCATATCATCACAATACACACTGATCATGCCAATCTCATATATTGGAAAGAACCAAGGAAGATCAGTAGAAGAGTGGCACATGAATTCCAAGAATTGCAAGAGTACAATTTCATCCTCAAGCATATCAGTGGAACAAAAAATGCCAGGGCTGACACACTATCACAAAGAAGCGATTATGATGAAGGAGAAGAAGACAATAACAATATCACTGTATTGCCTGAAGAATTATTTGTCAACTTAGCAGGAACAGAAGACAAATCAATCAACGAACTGTCATTGTGGAGTGAATTAAATCATCACAATATGCTAAAAACTGAATGGATCAATGCCCACAATCTTTATCAAGACAATGTTGAAATGTGGTGCCATGAAGGAGCTTGCATGGCCAATGTTGAGGGCAACATTGAACTTAAGAGGGGGGTAATTTCCCTTTTTCATGATCCCCCTCATTGCAGACACCCAGGAATTGGCAATACATACGCCCTTCTCAAAGAACAGTACTGGTGGCCACATCAAAAAGAAGATGTAGAGGAATATGTCAAAGGATGCACAGTTTGTCAAGCTAACAAAATTAACACTCACCGACAAAAACCACGACTGTTTCCCATCACCACTGACCCAGAAGCACAACTGTTCAAAGTGGTCACCATGGACTTTATCACAAAACTACCACCGTCAAAGGGATTTGACACAATACTCACCATCACCGACCACGACTGCACCAAAGCAGCCATCTTCATTCCCTGTAATGAAACTATCACAGCTGAAGGAGTAGCGTGACTGTACCTTCAACACATTTACCCACACTATGGATTACTGAAGAAGATGATCACAGACAGGGACCCACACTTCATCTCAACCTATATGTGCAACTTGTGTAGAACACTGGATATCAAGCAGAACATTTCATCAGCTTATCATCCACAAACTGATGGACAATCAGAATGTACCAACCAATGGCTTAAACAGTACCTTTGCCACTGGAGCAACATTCAACAAGACAACTGGGTCAACTTACTTCCCATTGCCCAGTTCACACACAATAGTTGGCCCAATGCAACAACAAAACGATCTCTGTTCCAACTCATGATGGGATGGATGCCAAGAGCAACGGGAAATGAAGAAACGACAAATGCACCAGCAGTTGACAAAAGGATAGAAGACATGAAAGAGGCAAGAAGAAAGGCACAAGATTGTATCAACCACACACAAGTACTTATGGCTGAACGAGGCAAGTGCAACTTTACCCCATACAAAGAAGGGGATATGGTTTGGTTAGAGGGTGTAAATTTATGTACTCACTACCCCACTTCCAAGCTCGCACCCAAGAGATATGGACCTTTCCCTATTAAGAAGGTCTTATCACAAGTATCATACAAACTCAATCTGCTAAGCCACTGGAAGATACACCTGGTGATCCACACTAACCTCCTAACTCCCTATAAGGAGATGGTGTTACATGGTCTGAACTTTACCCAACCATTACTGGAGCTTATCAACAGAGAAGAAGAATATGAAGTGGAGCAAGTTCTAGACTTATGCCGACAAGGCTAAGGATGCAAGCTCCATTTCCTTATCAAGTGGAAAGGATTTCCCATGAGTGACAGTACATGGGAACCTTAGGAAAACTTGACCCACTCTCAGTCCATGATAATGGACTTCTATCACCTACACCCTAACACTGAAGGAGTGCCCAAGGGGACATAAAAGGCAAAGACTCCAAGGCCAAAAGATTCTTCACTCCCCTCACATTCTATTCTCACACTGCTTACTACAAAAATGTCTCCCTCTTCTTTCGACCTGTCTGGAATTGTTCAAGATGAGTATGAGTCGGTGGGCGAACATCGCGCCTACCAAAACATAGTTGTCCCTATGGCACCAGTCCTGGTTCAGACTCCACCCCCTCTTATGATTGGATCCCCCAACATGCGCCACACTCAATTGCTAGAGTCTGAAGTATCAACCCCCACATTTCAACCATTCCCTTATGCTCCAGCCACACCCCCTCCTATATCCCCCACACTCGTCAACAATGACACCACTATAGCCGCGGCGGTGCAAGAAGAAGAGAGGGGTCCATATCCAACACTCACTGAAGATAATGGACTAGATAAAGCCATCAATTACCACAGAGCCCCAGCCAATGATGATGACAACAATGACCCAGGACTCCCATTCTTCCATAATCTCCCTCATTCCATTCGCTACTATCCCCTCATTATTCCTTGATCTGATGAAGACCCTACCTGTGTGGTAGCACCCTATATATTTTACCACAACAATAATTAGCAAGTGGTAGGATGTATGGGGTGAGACCAACCTCCTTATGCAGAACCCATTTATATCCAACCTGCCAACCCTCCCATCTGCATTCCTATTCCTATTCCTGATTCACAATTAGCCCAGTTTAGCTGCGAGCACCCTCACACATACGCGATCGATGAAGTAGTATAAGACATTGGTGACCTGTGCATCAAGGCTGAGGTGTCGCGTCTTCAAGATGCGCTTCGCAAGCAGACCACACTGCAGAAACAAAGGGAGGATGTCAAAAAGCAGCTCACACAGCTGCAATGTGCTCAGTTCGACACTGACCTGGAGATTAATGGAATTAGGAAGAGGATGGAAAAGGCAGATGTGGTACACACCCTAGCCAACAGATACACTGCACTCTACCCACAGCAGACACACGTGGACATTCCTCAACTTGCTATTTGCACTGGGGGACCGGTCAAATACCCTCATCAACATGAAGGGACTTCATGCTCGTGCTACACGTGCTGGAGCTGTGGACAAGTAGGACACAAGAAGCAACAGTGTCCCCAGTGTGTCAAGAAGCACTGCTGGTGGTGTGATAGTAACCAACATTATGGAGTCAAGTGCATCTTTAGGAGGATGAACATGGTCGACCTCCTTGACAAGTCCAATTCTATGACATGTCCTTGATACTGTGGCAAGTGTTTCAACAACTACACCACTCATGAGTACAATTGCCCCAAGGCTGTCACATGCCATCACTGCACTGAAAGAGGTCTTTACAGATTTCTTTGAACTCACAATTGTCCCAAAGATCATCAACCCACTCCACCAGATGGCGACAACTGGGACCTCAATAGTGCGTACTATGGATCTGACTAGAAGTTGAGACAATTATCACATGTAAGATAGATGATGACTCATTCCTAGGATAGCTGTACTAGGGTTCAAGTTACAGCAAGATCCAAAACAGGGGGCACCTTGTGACCTCACATTACACATAGGCTGACTCTAAAAGGGTGTTCTGTTAACTCTGCCGAAGTTTTTTCCCACGAGAAATTATCCATAGTAATTAAAAAAACCAAGTTATTAATCTGCAGACAAAAACAATTGAAAATTATTATTCTACAAATGAGTTTCAACGCTAAGTTGAGCTCACGGATGCAAAAAAGAGGGTTGATGACACACTCACACTCTGGTTAATTTCAAGATTGTCTGACAGGATAGGAGTGAAAGTAATGTATTCAAAGCAGGTTGTTACAGTACTACAGAGTGCCAACACAGAGAGGGCGCCGCTAGACACTCTCTGTAGGCTCAGACATGCACAAGTTGCTGCTAACCAGTCACTCATGTTGTCAAAGGGGGCACTGACAGACGCTGTGCTTTGACGACTACTACACTTGGCAGCGATGGCTGTGAGTGACACAGGTGCCAGAGAGCACTGTTTGAAGGTGTCTTAGAAAGAGAGCGCAAAAGGGATCTGTCAAAAATGGTGTATAAATATGGTATGATGGCCCCAAGAGGTGCCATTGTACTCATATCTGATGCCTCCTTGTGCTCATCATCTACAAGCACAAGGTCCTGGTCCTGGTCCTGGTCTGGTTCCAGGCCCAATGCTACCAGCGCCAGCCCCACACTACCCTTTCCATGCGCTGCCGCCACCTCCTTTCCATGCACCACTGCCTCCTCCTTTCCATGCACCACCACTGCCTCCATTCCGTCCATCATATGCCAGTGGGCATCTTGATCCTGGTCAGTATCATCATGCCAGTCTGGGCACGAACATACCATCTTTCTATGTGCAACCATATGGCACACCACAGGCACCTTACCCTCCATTCCACCCTCCCCACTTTGCGCCCTACACCAGGGTTGATAACCCTCAAGTTCAGCTGTGGGGTTATGGCCATTACCCCATTGGTCCTTTGCCTGAACCTGTCCCACAGCCAGTAGCACAGCGTGACGATACTATGGGTGTCTCACCTGTGTATGAGGCTCAGGGTCACACCACTGTCATGCCAGGCATTGGAGTCGCTGAGAGAAATATGCACATGGGGACAGGAGGTGAGGGTAGAGGTGAGGGCAGGGGCAGGGGCAGGGGCAGGGGCAGGGGCAGGGGCAAGGCATCGACTGTGGCCCAGCCAAAGAAGGTCTGCCCAAACCTACAAGACAGCGAAGGAGGTAAGTCGCATCCAGATGGTGAAAGACTTACCGCTGACACCCTGAAGTTTGGCAGTTTCTGGTCGAGGTCGATAGTGACCTGATCAGACATAGATTCACAGCACAAATCAGTATGACCTGGCTGGAATTCAAAAAGCTCGCTTGTGAGCAATTCGACAAGCCCTCTGAAGACGTGTGCCTGGGGTATTGGCTCAGTGACCGGAAGCGTGGTTGGGTGTCTCTCACCTGCAAATCTGACTGGAACGTGGCCAAGGACCTACTGGAAGAGAGGATGGGAAAGGCGCGGACACTTCTGGTGATGATGGAACTCACAGATGTTGTAAGTTATGGTACTCTCAATGGGAAAAAGAAATACTTACCTTTTTTGTCATAGAAGACGCTTGGAAATCAGGCAGGTGCATGAATGCTGGGTAAAAGAAAGGAGAAACGATCCTGCGACGATGATATACCCCCAGAGGCTAAGCCGGAGATAAAGTGTCAAGATAACTTTGTGCGCAAGCTGCAGAAGGAGCTGCTATGCGACGAACACTCCACACCCAGGTTGAGAACGTTTTGCTGGGTTGAGCCAGCAGCGGGGGACAGCAGCAGGGGACATCACGAGATTCTGCACAGCAAGTTGATGCTGTGGGCAAAGCATATTGTGAGCTGAACCCTTAAGTGTAACGAATGAGGACTCACTGGTATTTCAGGAGCTTGGGAGGGCCACCAAGTTCTTGCTGCCAAACATAAGGAAATATGACCGCCCACCTATGAAGAAACCAAGGGGTGCACAGGCAGCACCAGAGGTCCATATTGCCGTCAACATTGTGCCAGTGCCAGGTCTGGGGGCCCCTGCAATGCAGGGGTCCTATGTTGTGTCAGGAACCCCAATTGAGCAATCGGGGTTGGCCTGTACACAATGTCCCTTGGGGCCTGCTCAAGTCAGCAATGTCACTGCATATACCAAGGCCTGCAGCGCTCCAGCACCTACTCCCACAGGGCCCAGCACACTTTCTCTGTTGACATGCAGCCCACTCACACTGTTGTTGGACTGTCATCAAGGCAATCAGATCCCATCAACTTACAAATTACTATCCATGATGGACGTCAAAGCCCTGGCACTGGACCTGAATTACATCAATGCCCTCAGCGACTTGTTAGAATTCGGGTACGAAGACATGGTGGACGTACATGGTCTTAGAGCATGCCACCTTGCATCATTTGGTGGTCTTGGTGGAGATGGTGCCCGCCGTGTTCTTCAGTTCGCATAAGAGAGGTTTCTCATACCTCTTGGTCTCATGGAGACCAGGAGATCCAGCGAGGTGCCATCCATCGAGGAAATTGCTGACCCAACCATTCAAGTTATCGGGCAGTGTGACAATGAGGGTGGTGGTCCAGCCATGAAGAAGGAAGGGGATATGGTAACAGATTGGCTTGCTGAAGTTGTTCCGGGTGAGATTGAGGAAGTGGTGGTATATGAGAGCAAGGATGGTGAGGATGAGATTGAGGAGGACGAGATTGAAGAGGACAAGGGGGAGGAGGACGAGGGGGAGGATGATAGGGGCGAGTCACTTGGAGACATGACAAGGGCCACACAAGTGTGATGGGTGGATTTGTCAGCTTTGTCACCTGGCAACAGGTCAATCCCGTGCTCAGTGAACATGCTCAGTGAATGCGCCCCCAAAAAGTACCATAGCCTGCATGACCAGTAGATCTTACCATACACAATATATATATATTCTTTCCATACCCATGAGGCCTGACCACATAACAAAGACAAAAATACTGTAAAATTAAGTGGGTACATTGTACCCACAGTGTGCATACCAACCCTTTGTGTGATCTGCAGTGACTGAGTGGACCGCCTCCCAAAACACATTATACACCACTCCGTTCTCAGACTCCAGCTCCAGGTTGATGCGATCTTGATTTGCACACAGCCATGATTTGATGCTTGAGAAGGCCAGTTCAATAGGGTTGAAGTCGGGTGAATATGCAGGGAGGTACAGCAGGCGTGCGCCGCGTTCCTCAACCATCTCGCGAATACCGGCAACCTTGTGAATCGACGCATTGTCAACAACGAGCACAGAGTTGGGGAGGGGCCATTCGTTCATGCGTGGAAGTAAGCCTTGAATAAATCTGCGGAAGTCTGCGCCAGTGATGGTGTTCTTGACGACCTCCAGGTGGAGGATGCCGTCAAGGGAGATGGCTGGGAGTAGGGAATACTTCGACCCACGAAATTGAAACTCATACTGAGTCGCACGTTCGCCACGCAACGACCACACATATGGCCTCCTCAAGGTCAGCCGGTTGAAGTGGCTTTTGTCGGTGAACACAAGTTGGTCCAGGCAGAAGTGAGTGCTGATGAGGCCCTTGAACTCTTCTCGATCCTGCTCATTTCGCTCCAGAGCAGGCCGTGTGATCTACAAAGTTAATGGTGAGAATAGACAAGAAATAAGAGGAAAGGACACACCGTTTTCATAGTGTAACCCTCCCTTTGGAGGGAACACGCAATTGTTTGCACCGATGCCTTGATGTTGCAGACCCTGAGAAGTTCCATCTGCAGCTCCACAAGGGCTAGGTCGGGCTGGCATTTGACGCAATCACAAAGGAACTACATATGGTGAGACAACAATGAAATCAAGAGGTAATGTGAGACACACCTTTCTATCCATTGCAGTGAGCATGCGCGGCCAACCTGTGGCGATTGACTTGCATGAGACACCCCCAGTTTCACGATGTGTGCTTTGCAATCGCTTGAGGGATCGCACACTGATTCCCATGAATTTGTGGACCTCTGAGTTGGGGATACCCTGGAGGGACATAGAGAGAGCCATTTGTTTGAGCTCATCAGAGATGTGACGGCCAACCATGACTGAGGAGTGGAGTGGAGGGGGAGAATGAGAGACAAAGGGTGATAAGTATGGATAACCCAGCCCTTTGCTGCATGCCGTCCGCTTCCTGAATAACTATTCACTGTAACTATTTGATAACTACATATTTTGCATGGTAACATATTTCCCAGAATTTCAAACTATACTTAACTATGAACCCCGCTTGTCAAATTTGGAAGTCCATTTTCCTATGTTAGTTGTCAAGGTGCCCCCTGTTTTGGATCTTGCTGTAGTTACACTATTGGCTACTTTACGATTCGGGAGGAGCTTGAAAGCCCTTGACAACTGTATATAAGACTCAGTAATTTAGACCAGGGATCTCTATCCTGGTCTTCTCAATACCACCACTATTGTTTATGACCTAGGAGTGCTAACTACCTTCCCTTTCATCTACTGTTCCTCCCTACTCCTCATCCTAGCCTTTGTCTTTGGAGTTGTACTCCACATTGAAGACATCAAGAGCAAAGACACCCTTGATGCTGTGTACTAGGAAGAGTCACGTGCCTACATCCTCATGTTAAGTCTTGACACTTCATGTATTGGACCGAGCTCAGCATTAGTCATTGCCTTCCCTTGTGCCTAAGTCAGGCAATATTGTTGTGGCAATGTAACATCTATGGCCTTCTATGGTGTTCTTTTCCTAGTATCATGTGATACTTATACCTGACTCATTCTGACGCCATCTGTTTGTGACTCTTTGGCGTTGTACTAGTATATAAGTCGTAGGATACCTAGCTTGTATGGTAGACTCAACTTCTTCTTAAATCACATCATTCTTCAGTCTTACAGACTCTAAGGGGATTCCTTTCTAAGGATACCTTTAGTTGAACATGCAGGCTTTTGTCTTTTGCCTTGCCTCTGTTATACTGAAGGACCTTTGAGTTACATCCTCTCAACCACATTGAGCCCCGCTCCATGTGTTACTTGTGCATCATCAAACTGAGACCCTGACCCGGTCTTACTCTAAGAACGCTTGACTTAGTTGCATGTTGCACAATTGCCTGTGTGAGCGTAACATTAAGTCGAGTCTCTACCCTGAACCACGGTGGCTTCCCAAAAGAAAGGAAAAAGCCATGCAGAAGCACAGATTACCCCAGAATATGTTAAACGAACCAGAGAAGACACTCTTTCTGAACATGTCAAAGGAACAGTTGTCTGAATCAACAAAGGAGAAAACGAAGGATATTGCATATATAATTGAACTTCTGGATACCAACCAGTTGAATACCTCAAACACCTTCAGAAGTGGGCATTTGTAGCTCAAAGCAAAACCGACCAAAAGTGGTTCACACTTAAGATTGCTCCGAACCAATACCAGACCAGCCCACACCATTCTCAATGAAGCTATTTCGGCATACCACCCAATCCACCAGAACAAGTACCTGAAGACACAACCCAACCAGAAGAACCACCCCAACAGAACAACCCAACACCAGATATGTTGCAAACCCAAACCATGCAAGCCTCGACAAGTACAACCACTCCATCTGCTGTTATGATCCAGACACTTTAGTCCTTTCTCATGTATGTATTCACTTACCTTTGTCTTGGTTCTGTTATCTTCTTGTTACCCCATTGGTGTGTCCCCTTTGTTCTACATGGGGGCTTACCCCATATTGTCTTGTGCTTCAGATAAGAAAACCTCAGATAACAACCTTTACATATGTCTGTCCTTATGTGTTCATATTTGTGACTTGAACACTATATATACCTGTACTTTTACACTGTAGGAAGCCAGACTTGGCTTTGTTTGCAATCTAGCAACCTTGCTTTGATATCTTTGGTGTTAATTGTCTCCCTCTCATCTTGTGAACCACCTCCCTCAACTCTAATCAAGTCAACCCTTCTTCAAAGTCTTTGCAGTTGTACTATAACAACGCCACACCAGTTTGACTTAGTTTGCCACCAAGATTAGGTGTAGAGAAGTGTCTTACACTTCAGACTAGAAGTCCTATCACTAAGTCAGTTGTGCACATTGTGCACAACATTACCTAGACACTACTAGAGTCGTAGCATCATAGACAATAGATAGACATCTTTGCTCATCTATTAGTGTGTACCTTCATAGACACCCCAAACATTTGAACCACCCTTTATATCATGCCTCTGCTAGGGCGTAATATCTGCGCCCCTCAGAGGCAGCAGTGGAGGAGGAGCCCCTGCCCCTGCCCCAGGAGGTGGAGGTGGAGGAGGAGGAGGAGGAGGAGGAGGAGGAGGAGGCACACCAGGAGGCGCACCAGCACCTGGTGCTGCACCAGCAGGCAAAGCTCTGGCAGGAGGAGGACCACCCAATGGAAAACTTGGTGGAAATCCCCCAGCCGAATTCAATGGAGACTGAGGACAAAGCAAGGCCTTCCTCCTTAACTTTACAATTTACCAAGGAATGAATCTGATGGCTGCAATACTTCGCATCCCTTATCAAAGGGCTATGACCTTTTTATCCTATATCTGAGGACCATTGATACAAGATTGGGTCCAGGAACAAGTTACCTGGCTCAACAATCAAATCACTACAGGGGTGGCACCAAATGAAGAAAATTTGTTAAATGAAGTAGAGATTTAATTCCATTGTGCCTATACCAACACTTCAGAAAGACAGAAGGTGCAAACAGATATCTCCAAGTTGAAAATGGAAGGAGGAAACATTGATGACTACAACACCAAATTCACTAGTCTCGCCAACAAAGCCGGATACACACTTAATGAGGAAGTAACCCTCAATTTATATGCCCAAGGTTTACCCTTCAAATTGATGGAAAGCGTACTTTGGCAACATTGACTGGTCAATTGGTGCAATTGGACTGAAGCTGCTGTTGAACAGCAACAACCCTCATCGCAAACAATGGCATCACAACATGTATGTGAATAACCAAAATCCCAATGCCATGAACATTGGACAAACCTGTGCCAGAGCCACCATGATGGACAAAGAAAAACAACAACAATAACAACAACAACAACAAGGAAGATGTTTCCAATGTGGAAACAAAGAGCATATCTCCTGTTTCTGCCCTGGACGAAACACTCAAGCATCAGTTGCATCAACCTCTTAAAATACTTCTAATGTTGTCACCACTGTCAAAGTAGAAGGCACGTCCACCATGAAGCCCTTGGAGAAAGCTGCAGCATATATTGCTGCCATGCAAGCTAACTCTGATGATGTTAAAGTGGCTCTCAAAGAACAACTATTTGGAAAGCAGGGTTTTTCCAATGCTTGAACCCGGCGGCCTGGGCTAAAGCAATGAAGATTAGTGTGTACCATAGCAGATACCAATCTATGCAAATTTCAGTTCTTTTTAAATCTGCACATGTGACAGCTGAAAGACAAGTATTAATCGATTCTGGAGCAACTGACAACTTTATCAGTAAAAATCTGATAAATCGACTCAAAATCTCAATGCTCCCAGTACAAAGACCAATAAAAATATGGAACGTTGATGGAACACACAATCAAGATGGTGAAATAACCCAATTCACAGACCTCAAAGTTACAACAGGAAACAAGATGAAGACCCTTCATTTCCTTATCACCAATCTTGGGTCTGATGAAGTAATTTTGGGATATCCCTGGCTCACTGCTTTCAAACCCAGTATACACTGGAAGGACACCACTCTAGACAAAGAGTTCCAACTGGTGGTCATCACAAGTCTGGGATATGTATCTGTTGCAAATTGAAGGATCATAACCAAGGAACAATGGGAAAAGCAAGTAGAAGAAACTCCTGATGAAGTTGTACATCTGTGCAAGACCACTACTGCTTCTGAATTAGCTCAAAAAGCTGCAGACAAAACTGTGAAGACCTTCAAAGAAAGAGTTCCAGAAGAGTACCATCACCACCGCAAAGTGTTTAATGAAGAAAGCTCACAATGCTTTTCACCACCACAACCTTAGGACCATGCCATTGACCTGGTGCCCAATGCACCCACCACTATTGACTGCAAATTTACCCCATGACACGAGTTGAGGATAAAGCACTAGAAGAGTTTGTTGAAGAACAATTGAAGAAGGGATACATTCGATAATAATGGTTCCAAAAAAAAAAAAAAAGGGATACATTCGACCCTCCAAGTCTCCCTATTCATCACCATTTTTCTTCATTAAAAAGAAGGATGGCAAGCTCAGACCAGTCTAAGACTACTGAAAACTCAACGACCTAACAGTGAAGAATCAATACCCACTCCCACTCATCCCTAAACTTATCAACAAAGTATGGGAGGCACAAATCTTCACTAAACTTAACATCAGATGGGGGTATAATAACATGTGGATTAAACCAGGCGATGAATGGAAAGGTGCATTCAAGACTAACAAAGGACTTTTCGAACCCTGTGTTATGTTTTTCGGACTTACTAATTCATCAAGCACCTTTCAAACAATGATGAACACTATTTTCCAAGATCTGGTTGCACAAGGATGGGTTGTGATTTATATGGATGACATTCTCATTGCTACACCTAACAACCTCACTACACATCAACATTTGGTATATTAAGTACTTAATTAACTTAATAAACATGATCTATACCTCAAACTGGAGAAATGTGTATTCAAAGCACAAGAATTCGAATATCTAGGACTCATTATTGGCAATGGACAAGTAAAGATGGACCCTGTCAAGGTGCAAGGAGTATGTGAATGGCCAACACCCACCAACCTCAAAGAAGTCCGCAGATTTCTTGGCTTTTGCAACTTTTATAGGTGATTCATACAGGGATTTTTGGCTATTGCACAACCACTCAACAACCTCACAAAGAAAGACATGCCCTGGCAATGGACATCAGCTAGACAAGAAGCCTTTGAAGAACTCAAAGCTAGAATTAGTGAAGCCCCAGTATTACAATGCCCCAAACTAGATGCACCTTTCAAAATTGAAGTTGATGCATCCGGATTTGCAATTGGCACAGTTCTTAACCAAGAAGGCAATGACAAGAAACTACATCCAGTGGCCTTTTTCTCAGAAAGTTTCACTCAAACAGAGCGAAACTATGATATTTATGACTGGGAATTGTTAGCTGTCATTAAAAGCCTTAGAACATGGAGGACATATCTTTTAGGATCCCCCCACATCATCACTATCCATACCAACCACACCAATCTCATCTACTGGAAGGAACCGCACAAAATCAGTAGAAGAGTAGCACGTGAATTCTGAGAACAACAAGAGTACAATTTTGTCCTCAAACATGTTAGCAGAACAAAAAACACCAGAGCTGATGTTACACTTTCATGGTGTAGGCCTGACTTAGGCAATTTAGTGGTGATGTGACTAATAATGAGTATGTAACTTAGCAAAGTATACAACTCAATGACAATAAGACAATATTGCGTGTCCTTGTGTCCACAATGATTGAGACAGAGAGATGAGCAATGGAGTTCCTACTGCGAGAAGAAGGATACAAGTCAGAAGTGAAATTGAAGAAGACCAAGCTGAGAAGCCTTGGTCTCAATATGACAACTTATATACATTTATTGAGGTCGCTTTAAAGCTCCTCCTTAATCCATACAACCAATAGCTAAACTAACTCACAGTCTATAAAGACATGTGATTCCAATGCTGACTGATACTAAGGTCCATGACACATCTACTCTTACTAACCCGGTCATAAGTATTAGTAAGGTCCCATACTCCTTGCAATCTGTATCATCACCCCCTTTTCAGGCATGACGACCACGTCGAGAACTTGCACCTTTGATCCAACTAGCCATCTTGTTACAGTGCTGGATCCCAGGTAGCTTATATCCCTGGACTGGTGGCATGTGATAGGGGTATGTGACTCATAACAATAATGATTCCGATAACCCAGTACCGTATGATAAGTGGAAAGGTGATGATTGGCTCTTACTGTACGATAACAGTATGACTCAGACAGACTTCTACAATAACCATACTATACGTGATTGGTTACTTACCTTTCAAGAGGCACTTTAAAGCCCTTGTGTATATGTATATAAGGTTAACCAAGCTGCACTGTAGTCCGCAGCTTGGTCTTCTTGAATCTACTGTCTTCATTTGTCTTATCCTTCCTCATTGATCTAGGCCTTGTGCTCCTCTCGATAGGAGTCTGCCTTGTTGTTATCATCCTTAAGTCAGCATTGTTCCTGGCCTAGGGCTTGCTGTTATACTCCCATGATCATGTGCCACAAGGGCTGTCATATTGCTAAGTCGTTTGTCAGTAGTGTCGCCAATCTCCTGCTCAAGTCAAGCCACGTGCCAGTAGACATGTAACGTTAAGACCAAGCTCCCATCGTGGCAACCGAAACTACTGCAGATAGTTGGGTATTTGCGCAATACTTCATTGAAAGAAGAGG
The DNA here is from genome assembly GCA_025769895.1 of Lactarius psammicola. Classification (NCBI taxonomy): domain Eukaryota; kingdom Fungi; phylum Basidiomycota; class Agaricomycetes; order Russulales; family Russulaceae; genus Lactarius; species Lactarius psammicola. The sequence goes on from WTXK01000202.1 coordinate 46,390, forward strand.
GGATTGAAATGTCCCTGTCCAATACCTTGCCAATGCATGGTGGGGTACGATCAACGGAGTAACAGGATATTGGGTCAAGATACCCACAAGACCATTGAGATATTACCCAGTTGAGTTCAACTTTGAACACACATGTTGGATTGAAGTAGCGTGGAGCCCTAACAGAGGAAGGTGGGATGTACTATGACCCACAGGACCAGAATATTGGTGCAACATTTTACGAAGCAAAGTCACACAACGAGACCAGTGGGGACCCATTGATGGTGCCAAAAGTGACAGTGCCCCCGCACCAACCAAAGCAAGCAAAGAAACCACCACCAAGGATGACATTGGAGATCGTCCAGACACTGAGGAAGCACAACAGCTGCAATGATTTAATGAGATACATATCAACTCTCTAGCTGCACAAGCAGAACAAATTGCAATCAGATCTCCCACAGCCATGGCCACAGAAACATGCACATACACAGAAGAAGAGAATAGGCTTGCTGATGCATTGGCTGAGCGAAGAATACAAAATGCCCAAGATGAAGTACAAGCACCTTTACCGTTACTACTGAAGGAATGAGTTATTGATCCAAACACTGATCACCATGTAACGCTAGACAAACTAGTAAATCAACATATGTATAGGCCCAATCAGCCCGACCCACCATCCAACAGAGAACAAAGCTGGGTATGGAGTTATTTGGCAAGACAATGAGTAGAAGGTGAAGGATTACCTGCTAATATTCCACGAGGAGGCAGACCCCTAGGACGATACCCCAGGGGAATACCACTGCGACGGCAGCCTGGAAGGGGGCCCCCACCCAGTGGGCCACCATCTGGAGGTGGTGGAAGTGGACCACAAGGAGGAGACCTGAACAGGAGGGGAGACTATAATAAACTACAAGGACAGCCCCCTCCTATATTTCATGGTGACCAAAAAGCCACTGAAACTTTCCTCACCAAGTAGGAATTATACAGAGGAATGAACTGCCACACACAAACGATGCACAAAGCCTACTTGCGTGCCATCCTCTTCCTTACCTTTCTAGAAGGGGACGACCTCAATGAATGGATTACCACCCACACCAGGTGGTTGACGTTACAAATCACAAATGGAATACTGGAAAACAACAAATGGATATGGGAAGCTGTATATCACAGCTTCAAGAGACGACTCACAAACACGCTGGAACTGGAGCAGGCATAAACCACCCTGCAGGACGGGATACATATGGAAGGGACAGATATTGACAAGTATGTATCCAAATTTGAAGAATTAGTGCAGCATGCTGGCTACCGGGCAGATTTGCCAATGGTGATCAATGTCTTCACCAAAGGACTCCCAGGCAAGTTATATAAGCAATGCTATATGCTCAACAATCCACAAAGTTATGAGGGGTGAAAGGTGGCTCTTCTCAAAAGACAAGAGCAATACATCCACCTTTAAAACCACTTCAATGAAGGAAAGAAGAACTTGGAGAAGTACCACAACCAACTGGGAAATCGCAAGGGATACTATCCACCTCTGCATCTCATGCACCCAGACGCAATGGACACATCAGCATGAGCAAGAGCATGAGGAGGAGGAGTCAACACCAGTACGGCAGCAGTCATGGGATCCGAAGGAGTGAGTTCAAACAACCCCAGATTCTGGCAGTATACGCAACAAGGATTGAGAGGACGATATGTGCTGAGGGGAGGATACCTTCAAAGACAGGGAGGACAACCCCATGACACCAGGGGAGTACAGTGTTACAATTGTCAAAATTACAGACATTTCAGTCACGATTGCACACAGCCATGTAAACAACGGCCAGTTCAGCTGCAACCACAAATCCAAGCATGAGCCGCCACGAGTCTCACACCACAGCAAGAAGCTGCACAAGTGCTTCAAACGATTGCCAACAAGAGCAACCCAAGAGCTAGTAATGAAAGGAATATGGGAGAGAGAGGATTTTCCAAACGCCTGAACCCAGCGGCCTAGGTGAGGGCAGTACATTCTCGTGATGTTGTAATAGTAACTACATGATTTCGATCTATGCACATTCCCGTTTTGACTTGCACACATCACACTATGGCTGATGTACAAGCTTTGGTGGACAGTGGAGCCACTGACTGCTTCATGAATCACAAATTTGCAAAACGAATGGGGCTGGGACTAGTGCCCCTGGAAAAGACGCAAAAAATATGGAACATTGACAATACAGAAAACAAAGGGGGGTCCATCACTCATTATGTGGACCTTGATGTACACACTAAAGGAATCCACAAGGAAATGAGATTCCTCATCACTGACATTGGGAACGAAGACATAGTTCTCGGGTACCCATGGTTGGCTATGTTTGAACTGTGGTTCACATGGCGGTACACCATGATTTATGAAGAAATGTTACCTGTGGTTATTCAGTCAGTAAATCTGTGGCTCTCGCACCAACCCATTATTGGCACTGCCATCACAGAACCTTTGTCAGTGACCGAGCGGGACTTGATCATCCATCAACTAGAAGAACAATGCACTATATGAACTACAGTGACTGAGATGGCGATCAAAGCCAAGCAACAGACCACAGCCACAGTACTACCACCACAATATGTGCAGTTCACGAAACTCTTCAGTGAAGAAGAATTGCAATGATTCCCTCCAAAACAAATATGGGACCACCCCATTGAGCTAAAATCAAATGCGCCAGCCACATTGGACTGCAAGATATATCCCCTTATGCAGCAAGAAGATGAAGTGCTACAAACCTTCATCATCGAAGAGTTGAAGAAAGGGTATATTTGGCCCTTGAAGTCACCATACGCATCACCTTTCTTCTTTGTAAAGAAGAAAGATGGAAAGCTTTGACCCATACAGGATTATTGCAAACTCAATGACATCACCATATGGAATCAATACCCCCTTTCCCTCATTACCGACCTTATTACGGATCTGAGCAATGTGGACATATACATCAAACTTGATATCCGCTGGGGATATAACAACATCCACATCAAGGAAGGGGATGAGGAAAAGGCTGCTTTTAAAACACACTATGGACTTTTCAAGCCTACAGTTATGTACTTCGGTCTCACTAATTCCCCCGCTACTTTCCAGACCATGATGAACTTCATCTTCTGCAACACCATCCTTAAACATGAACCCTTCAGTATAATGATTCACATCTACATGGTTGACATTGGCATCACTTCTTGATTGGGTCTTGACAGCCATATGGTGGCAGTTCACGATGTTCTTCTCATCACCTAAGACCACAACTTGTACTTCAAACTTAAGAAATGCCTGTTCCACACCCCCACAATGGATTACCTGGGGGTAATCCTTGAAAAGGGGGTAACTTGTATGGACCCTGCAAAAATCGTGGGCATTCAGGACTAGCCAGTCCCCAAAACCATTAAGAATGTCAGATCTTTTCTTGGGTTTTGCAATTTTTACCAGGCTTTTATTAAAGGTTTCACGCACCATGCATGCCCCTTGAACACCCAAGAAAAGGAGAAGCATGGGTATGGGGCCCTGCTCAACAAACAGCATTTGACACACTCAAGGCACGGGTAACACAAGAACCAATACTGGCCCATCCAGTATTGAAAGACCAATTCAAGCTCGAAGTAGACGCATCCAGATACACAATAGGAGGAGTCCTCCTACAGCAAAAACAAGATGGCAAGAAACACCCGATTGGCTACTTCTCAAAGACCCTAGACCCTGCCCAACACAACTACCACGTGTATGACCTGGAACTACTGGCCATAGTAGAGGCACTAAAACATTGGAAACCATTGTTGGTGGGATCCCCTCATAACATCATTGTTCACTCGGACCACACAAACCTCCTGTACTGGCTGAGTCCTCAGAACATTAATAGGTGGATCGCAAGGGAAGTAGTGGAACTTTCAGAATACCTGATCAAAATTAAGCACGTTGCAGGATGAGCCAATGGACATGCCGACGCTCTCTCACAAAGAAGCGACTATGACATGGGCAATAACGACAATCAAAATGTGGTGGTACTCCTGGACCATGTCTTCATATGAATGTTAAGTGCAACTGCCATAGAAGCAGCAAGTCTGGAATACCCCCAGGACAAGACACAAATACAACACTGGGTTAATGCCCACCGACTTATGAAAGTGGATGGAGTATGGTACAAAGAAGGAAGATGCATTATAACAGGGGGAGTACACAAAAAACGTGCAATTATTGACGCTCACCACTCTCCCCCAGTGTATGGGCATCCAGGCATGACTAAGACAGGCATGCTTATAGCACAACAATACTTCTGGCCTGGCATGACCAAGGACATTGTGGAATACATTAGGGGTTGCATGGAATGCCAACAGAACAAGGCCAACACACGACCAATTCGTGCACCACTACAGCCGATATTTCCTAAACCAGAAGCAAAACCATTTGAAGTGGTAGCAATGGACTTCATCGTTAAACTCCCATCCTCAGGGGGATATGATTCAATCCTAACAGTTACTGACCATGACTGTACGAAGGCAGCTGTCTTCATACCCTGCTGCAAAGATATAACAGCAGAAGAAACGGCCCAATTATACGCTAGACATGTGTTCCTGCGGTACAGACTCCCTACTAAAATCATATCTGACAGAGACCCAAGGTTCGCATCCTGTTTTGCAAAGGAACTGTGCAGACAACTGGGTATTGAGCAAAACATCTTGTCCATGTATCACCCTAGGATGGATGGGCAATCCAAGTGCACCAATCAATGGCTCGAACAGTATCTGCAGTTCCAAGTGGACCACCATCAGAAGGACTGGCTCCACTATCTACCACTGGCGGAATTCGTGCATAACTCATGGCCACATGAGATCACAAGGAAGCTCTCATGGGATACCATCCTCACGCTGATTGGACGGATAAGCCGTCCCCTATCCCACAGGTGACAACACGAATGGAACAGATAAGGGAAGCACGGCAAGAGGTGCAACAATTGATAACAAGGGCCCAGACCCTGTGGATCAAACACTGAGATACACCCAGGTACAAGGTTAGAGACCAGGTATGGCTAGATGGGCGCAATCTCAAAACAAATCAACCAAGCGCCAAGCTGGCAGCTAAACAGCATGGCCCTTTTATGGTGGACCAGGTGATGTTGCCATACTCTTATCATTTGAAACTACCAGCTCAATGGAAAATACACCTGGTGTTTCATATTGACCTTCTCACATCTTATCATGAGACTACCATACATGGACCAAATTTCACACGCCCACCACCGGATCTTGTGGAAGGAGAAGAGGAATATGAAGTTGAGAAGATTCTGGACACTCAGCTGTTCAGGAGAAGATGTACTAGGCAATATCTGGTAAAGTGGCTTGGGTACCCAGACACAGAGAACCAGTGGGTCAACAAAGCTGATATCTTTGCTGATGATAAGATAGAAGAGTTCAAGCAATGAAACTCCGCTCCACAAACGTATATAAGGACTCTGACATCTGCTAAGTCACCTCACCACTCCCCCACACTTCCATATCCTCACACAACTTCCATGGACTTTGCTTACTATGCCACTAAAACCGCTGAAGAGGTATTCTTGGCTAAGCTACTGGAAGGGCTCATCACACTCCCAGAAGCCCGATGACAACTTCACTGTGTCCATGAAACTGGCAACACCTCTGCCCTTGGATGAGACTTCATCAACAACAATGACCACAGCACAGAAGAAGGAGCTGCTGTGGTCCATGCAACTGCAGAAGATGAGGGAACAGTGGTTGCCCCAATTACCAGGGATGAACTTGCTGCTGTGGAGCGCACCTTCCCTGGCACTCTGATGGCAACACTGTCCGAAGACCCACTACAGCCCCAGTTGCTTACAGTGCAGAACGTTCCTGACCAGGAGGAGCATCACCTTGGAACTTACAAGAACCCTCTCATCATGGGAGAAGATACGAGCAACACCAAGCCCCTACCAATATGACACCGCCTTCAAGCCAATGATCAAGAGACCAGTGGAACTATGGTGGTACACAGCACAAGCATGGATGAACGAGCAACTCACCGCTGCAAGTGCCATGAGGTGCAAGAAGCTGCTGAGGTGGCACACCAAAATAAAGCAGCTGCACGAATCGTGGCTCAAGAATTTGGGAGTGTAGATTGGGAGACCAAATTGTACCCAGCTGAGCATCCTCACATCACGTACAGCCGCTATGAACACTTACCCAATGACATGCCATTCATAGCTACTACGGATGGAGAGCCCATTATGCGCCACAAATGGCGAGACCCCATGGACAACCTGTTCAAGCAGTCATTCGAGGCAAAAACCCCAGTAGGATGGACATGCAACGCAGGGAGCGACTACATTCCCGCTCCCCTCACCATTCAAGGGATTACTCGGCCAGCACTGTGGTACCAAGTCATCGAAAGTGATGACCCTATTATCCTGATGGGGACCAACCACACTGATTGGGTCTATGTGTCACCATTCTACACCAGCCCCAGAGCTGTCCTCCCAAGGCTGCCCAAGTATATGGAAGAAGAATTGAAGAAGATTGAGTGGGGACACCCCAGGCAGCCAGTGATGGACCAGTGTGTCCAGGGGTTGAAAGATAAGTCCATCACCACTGAAGTACACCGATACCAAGTGCTGACGCAAGATCAGCAGCATCTTGAGCAACACATTCGGAAACTCAAAGCCAGCATTGCCATCTTATACAGCCAAAGGTCACTGTGCACTGCCTGCCTTCACAGGGCTGACACCCTTGCACACCTGGAGAGGGAGCAGTGACAACTTGGAGACCCAGAGATACTCTGGGAGCAACCCGACCATGTTGAATACCAACAAGAACAAGGCTACTAGGATGTGGGCATCCTTCCTGAAAAGGTGGTGATGTTACGGCACTGGATCCCAGGTAGCTCATATCCCCAGACTGGTGGCATGTGATAGGGGTACGTGACTTATAACAATAACAGTTCCGATAACCCAGTACTGTACGATAAGTGGAAAGGTGATGATTGGCTCTTACTGTATGATAATGGTATGACTCAGATGGACTTCTACAATAACCATACTATACGTGATTGGTTACTTACCTTTCAAGAGGCACTTTAAAGCCCTTGTGTATATGTATATAAGGTTAACCAAGCTGCGCCGTAGTCCGCAGCTTGGTCTTCTTGAATCTACTCTGTCTTCATTCATCTTATCCTTTCTCATTGGTCTAAGCCTTGCGCTCCTCTCAATAGGAGTCTGCCTTGTCATTATCATCCTTGAGTCAGCATTGTTCCCAGCCTAGGGCTTGCTGTTATACTTCCACAATCACGTGCCACAAGGGCCGTCATATTGCTAAGTTGTTTGTCAGTAGTGTTGCCAATCTCCTGCTCAAGTTGAGCCACGTGCCAGTAGACACGTAACACATCTTTTCCTCCACCCTATCCAAAGCACCAGCTCTCTCCAGCTGCTTTACCAATTGATCTTGCTCCTTGTCCAAGTCCGCCAGGGCCCATTCCAGTTCATACAACCGCTGTTCCAATCAACTTCCTTCCCTTTATAGGGTACGAAGGTGGTGTACTTCTGCACAGAGGGATATGTCTTTCAAGGCTTCAAGTGCCTTGTCAACTTTCTCCCTGTCCTCAAACAATGCTTGGAAGACCACTATGTCCTTCACAGCATAGCAAGGGCATGCCCCATACGTATAAGTGGGATAAGCATATAATGGTTTGGCATAAGTTCAATCGGACTCATCGATAATGCCAATGATGATAGGGTTGGGCCCCATTATGACTTGAATGAAACATGCTTGCCTTGTGATGCCTTCATGTTCAATCAGGAAATGAACAAAGTTCACTCCCATGTTGTGGGTGAATCCTGGAGGTGCAACACCCTCTTGATTTTGGCAAGACGGGTGCGCGTGGTGCGTATTCAGGGATAGGGAGAGTACATGTCCATAAGACTGGACGTTTCCTCAATACATTGCTGTCCCATCTGTATGCAATAGATGTGGGGTATCTTGCACACCTTCTTGGACTTCCGAGTGGATGAGGAAGTCATGGCAATTGGGATAGAGATCTTCATCTCCACTTTCGTCATCTGCCGGTCCCGGATCCTCTGAATCAACTGCCATCTCTCCTCCAACTTCACTCTGTGTTTCTCTCCTGCATATCATAATTGCTCATCCTTCCACTCCTGAGCCATTGCTTTCCATTGCTTCTGCTCCTCCTGTTGCTGCTGGTACATGGAATACTGATGCTTGGATGAGTTCACCATCCAGGACAGCTCTGCAAAGTCCCACAATTTCAGCTCTTGTGAGGGGGATACTGGTGCAGACTTCTTGAGTGTTGGGGTTAACAACGTGGTACTGTTCAGACTTGAGATCTGGCTCCACTGTTCCCCCCACTGAGTTCGGGGAACTGTTGCATGACGGAGACCAACTCCTCATTGGTGATGGGAGTGGCAAGGGACTGGGGTTTCTGCTTGGTGTGGATGATGGGAGGGGCGAAGTAGGAAGACGCCGACCTCTTACCACCACCATCTCCCTTGTGGGCTCTGGTGCTCTGGCTGAGGTTTGCCTGGGGCCCTGGGGTCATCGCTGATACTGGTGACGGGGCTCCCATTCCATTCTCTTCTCTACCATCTGGTCCTCTCTGTCATCGATGATACTCACTGTGTCTTCCTTGACGTTGGGCCACAAGACTTCCACTCTTTGGGGTCGCTCCACACGGCGCCCCCTTCATTCTTTAACCTTGGACCACTGCTGGGCAGCGGCCACATTCGCCACCTCAGTCCTCATGAATAGGCGTGGGACCACCCCCTCAATTCCAACACCCCCTCCCCCAGTCTGGATGGGCCTTCACCCCCGTCCTCTTACCTCAAGTCATTTTGACACCTTGTCATATGGCTTCAAGAGAGGAGCTCATCGTCCTCCATCACACTCAGGGCTCATGCCCTCCATCGACATACTTTCACCCAGTCAGAGCGCCGCGGAACGTTCGTGGGCCATGCCTGCCTACTGTCACAACCGGCTTACATCAGCTTTTGGTATCTGACATCTCTGTGAAGCTACATCCTCGCTGTTGCGTATTAGTACGGAGACCTCCTAGCGTTGGCTTCATCAACACTGCTTGTTGCAGGAAAACCCCCTTCCTTCTGGTGGATGCCATCCCACCTTGAACCCCAATCACTCACATCCGATAACGGGCCTCGTGCCTGTTTCACATTCCTAACTCCGATTGCCATAAGGTGTTATCCCACACCCGTGGCATCCAGTCTTTTCAAACGACCCTTTCTCCATGGCCCTTCTTTTCCTTATCGCCCTCCTTCCCCCCTTTTTCTCCGAAGACTCTGTTCAAGAACCGCCTTATCACTGGAACACACCGTAGATCGCTTGGATCTCTGCTTCGTCCAGGCACGCGAATGGGAGTTGTAACCCTTCCATGGGTGAGCTCTGTGGGGGTGGTGCCCCATATCTTCCCCTAAACCCCAAAGACTGGCGTTGCGGCCCCTTTCGACCGGTCCGGGATCGGGTGCAAGTACTGTGTGAAGTTAGTAGGGTTCTCGGGTTCCCGGGTGGGGCCCTAGGTTAGTTGACAGCCGCAGTGTTAGATTCCGGTAGTCCGGACTCAGGGTTACCATGCCCTTTACCCTCTTTTTTTGCTTTATGCTTACGATGGGTTTCCTTTGGAAGGTGCCCCTACTTTTTACGAGGCTGGACAATTGCCATACCCTCCATTCATTTCTACTATAGTGTCATGACTCCTGTTTCCTGGCTTACTTATTCTCGTCCCCCTTTTCCATTCCTTTCCGTTGCTAGACGTCATCCTTGATCGCTCAGCCCTTTGGCTGGGGATTTTTCATCTGCTAACCCTTCTAGGGCGCGGAGGCTGGGGCTCATGGCGAGCTGGTGTGGGAGGGTAGTCGGAGGAGGAGCGCCTATTACGATAACATCCGGTCATAGGGGAAGGCAACGAAGCACACTCGTGCCTTAGGGTTCAGAGGAGCAGCTTGTAACCGCTGGTGGTCCTTTTGGGTTGGGTTTCCGCACAGAGTAATCACGCATACAGTAGTCACGCAGTCTTGTATTATGTACTGCCCTGCGCTATAAATGGTTTCAAAAAAAAAAAAAAAAAAAGAAGTAGGAAGACGCAGGGGAAGACATTGCATGTGAGGATGAGGAAGTAGCAGTGGTGTTTGCTGAGGAACTTAGCTGGTTGCGCCTCTTCCTTTTATCTCTTCTTAGGACAGACTTTGAATTTTCAAACTCCCTTATGGCCTCTTCGGCAAATATGTCTTCCTGGTTGACCCACTAATTCTCCGAGTCCAGATACCCCTTCCATTTAATCAGGTACTGATGTCATTTGGTTCTGCTGAAGTACCACTCATCTAGAATTTTCTTAACTTCATACTCTTCTTCTCCTTCCACAAGATCCAGTGGTGGTTGTGAGTAATTTGGTCCGTGTATAGGTGTTTCTTTGTAAGGGGTGAGAAGATCGATGTGAAACACTGGATGGATGCTCCGCTGCGTGGGAAGTTTCAATCAATAACTGTATAAGGACATCACCTAAGCAACCTTAAAAGGGCCATGTTGTTTAGTGGCTAACTTGGCAGCTGGCTGATTGATCCATAGATTGTGCCCTTCAAGCCACACTAGATCTCCTTCCTTGAATTTTGGAGTTTCCTTGTGTTTGACCCATGACTTCTGTGCCTTGATCATAAGTTCTTGTGCCTTTTGTCAGATCATTCCCATCTGTTGTAATTGTAGTTGTACCTGAGGGATTGGTGATGGTCTATTAATCCAATTAGCATGTGGATTATATCCCATCAGGATTTCAAATGGTGATTCCCTTGTAGTTTCATTGGGCCAATTGTTATGAACAAACTCTGCAATTGGGAGGTATTCACTCCAATTGTTTTGTTGTTCTTTTGTCCAGAATCGAAGGTATTATTCCAACCATTGATTGGTTCTTTTGGACTATCCATCGGTCCTTGGGTGGTATGCCGTTGATAGATTTTGTTCAATTCCCAATATCTTGCATAACTCCCTTATGAATTTTCCTGCAAAACGTGGATCACAATTGCTGATAACTTTGTTTGGCAGTCCAAAATGAAGGAATACATGCCGGGCATATAGTTTAGCCATTCCTTCTCCCATGATTTCCTCGTTGCAGGGGATGAATATTGACACCTTGCTACAATCATGATCCATAACTGTTAATATGGTATTGTACCCCTGGGACATGGGAAGTTTAGTAATGAAATTAAGGGTGATGGTTTTGAAAGGCATTGCTTCTGGTTTTGGATATATTGGCTGTATGGGTGCTCTGATGGGCTTGGTATTGATCTTGTGGCATTGACATTCAGTGCATCCTTTGATGTACTCCTTTATGTCATGAGTCATTCCAGGCCACCAGTAGTATCATGCCACAAGTTCCATTGTTCTTTTTATCCCCAGATGTCCATACACTGGGGAATCGTGATGGGCCTTGATGATTGTCCTCTTTGCATAGAGTTCCCTAGTTACTACCCTTTTTCTGTCTTTGTACCATGTTCCCTGTATCTTTTTTAATTGATGGGCATTTACCCATGGAGCTAGTTTCATCTGATCTTGGTTGAATATGGGATCTTCGGGATTCTTGTCCTCTGGTTCCAAGACTTTGGTTATCCCATTAGTTGATTCTGTTGTCATTCCTCTGACAAATACTTGGTCAGGGAGTACTATGACTCCTTTGTTGTCTTGTTCTCCTTGATCGTAATCAGGTCTTCGTGATAAGGCATCAGCTCTTCCATTGGCTTTTCCTTTGATGTGATAAATTTCAAAGTTGTATTCCAAAAGTTCCAAAACTTCTCTGGCTACCCATCTGCTGATCTTCTGTGGAGAACGCCAGTATTGCAAATTTAGATGATCCGAAAATACTTTCACCTTATGGGGTGAACCTGCCAAATACAGTCTCCAGTGTCTAAACACCTTGACTATTGCCAATAGTTTCAGATTGTAGATGTCATAGTTTCATTCTGCTTCATTAAGTGTGGCTGAGTAGTATCCAATAGGATGGTGTTTTTTGTCTTCCTTTCTTTGGAGTAATACTGCCCCTACTGTGAATCCTGATGTGTCTACTTCAAGTTCAAATGGTTCTTCCAGGTTTGGGTGTGCCAATACCAGTTCTTGGGTTACGAGATCTTTAAGAGTTTGAAATGCCTTTTCCTGTTCCTCCATCCATTGCCATTCCATTTCCTTTTTGGTTAATTTGTTCAGCAGCTTGGCATGTGTGGCAAATCCTCAGATAAATGGTTGGTAAAAATTGCAAAATCCCAAAAAAGATCATACATCCTTTACTTTATTGGGTCTCAGCCAGTTTTTGATGCCATCAATTTTTACAGGGTCCATGTGTGTTACCCCCTTTTCAAGGATTACCCCCAGGTAATCCATATGTGGCGCATGGAACATGCATTTTTCCAGCTTGTAGTATAGATCATGTTCTGCTGATACTCACAAGACATCTTTAACTGCTTCAATATGTGCTTAAAGATCAGTGCTGATTTTGGTAGCTATTCTGATGTTATCCATATAAACCCATATGGTTGTGCCCTTCTGTTCATGTTTGGCAATAATATCCCTGCATATGTAGTTCATCATTGTCTGGAATGTTGCTGGTGAATTGGTTAATCCGAAAAACATAACTGTGGGTTCAAATAAACCATATCGGGTTTTAAAGGCCGCTTTCTCTTCATCCCCTTCTTTGATCCTTACGTTGTTATATCCCCATCGTACATCTAACTTGGTATAGATGTGGGCATTGCTAAGATCGGATATGAGATCAGATATAAGGGGTAAGGGATACTGATTTTGGATAGTGTGGTCATTGATCTTCCGATAATCTTGAACCGGTCGTAACTTCCTGTCTTTCTTCTTAACAAAGAAGAATGGTGATGTGTAAGGGGATTTTTATGGTCGGATATACCCCTTTTTCAGTTGTTCTGCCAAGAATTCTTTGAGCGCCTTGTCCTCTTCTTGTGTTTGAGGGTATATCTTGCAATCAATAGTGTCTGGTGTTCCTTTCTTGAATTCTATGGCGTGATCCCAAGGTCTAGATGGTGGGAATCGATAAAAAGCTTCTTTGTTAACAAATGGGCAAATTCTTGATATTCCTTGGGTAATTCCAATTTGATGGAATACTGTTTTGCTGCTATTGTCAATTCTGTTGCTGTAGTTCTGATGGAACATTCTTGATCTAATTGCTTGACGATTCAATCTTTATTGATTGTTAGCACTTTAGCAATTACTGATCCTTCTTTCTTTGGATTAATGGATTGGAGGACTATGGGAAGAGCATCTTCACTGATTGTGGCATGCCTCCAGCTGACCTTTGGTTCGTATTGGGCTAGCCATGGATATCCTAGCACCATTTCTTCTTGTCCCGTGTTTGTTACCAGGAACCGCATTTCCTTGTGCATCCCTTTAGTTTGTACGTCAAGGTCCACGCAATGAGTAATACGCCCCACTTTGTTTTCCATATTATCAATATTCCATATCTTTTGAGGTCTTTCCAATTGTTTCATCCCTAACCCCATTTGTTTTGCAAATGAGGGTTTGATGAAGTTGTCGGTTGCCCCTGAGTCCACAAGGACTCTAATGTCGGCCTTTGAGTAATTTGTTCTTATCAAAACTGGAATTCACATAGATTGGTAGCACATGATAATCACAGAATTACAATTAACCACCCTTACCCAGGCCAATGGGTTTAGGTGTCCTGAAAACCCTCTTTTGTCCACAAATCCTTCAAGATCCAATCCTTGACTCCATCTTCTAATTCCGCCACTTGCCCCATCCAGTATTGGGCTTGTTCTTCCTTCATCATTCCTGCTACTGCACTTCTGATTGTGACTGGTTCAGTTTCGGTAACTTGTCCTTGAGTTCCTTGTGTGTTTTGTCCTCGTGTTTGATAGCAATTGCGGCTGATGTGTCCCTTCTTTCCACAATTGTAGCAGGTGATATCTCTACCACCAGGTCTTCCTCCTTGACCTCTTCCTCGATTAGGCAGGAAGTAGGGTGGTTGTGTATAATCGATTTCTTCGGATCCTGCTAGTCGTGCCCTACTCCTATTGGCTGAGGTGTCCATTGCATTTGGGTTTGGAAGGTTTCCAGGCATTGTTCCCTTATTAGTAAATTCATGTGGCTTCAGGATTTGACCTTTGTGAGCTTCCAATTTTGCCCTCATATGGATGTATTGTTGCTGTCTTTGTCTAACTGCGTCCTTCCATTCTTTGAAAGTTTGTGGATCATCCATTTGGAATACCTTTTCAAACAGGGGTCGTGGTAGTCCATCGGTGAACAGATCAATAGTTTGGACAGAACTTAACCGGTATCCTGCTTGGCACATGAGAGTTTCAAACTCTGTGATGTACATATCGAGATCTCCTTCTTTCATCTTGAGCCCCTGTTTCAGCATTCCCTGCACTTGTTCCCTTTCAAGGGTGTTTGCAAATCTTCTCCTGAACACCCTTTCTGTTTTGATCCATAGATCTGGCGTTTGTTCAGGTACTCCTCCTGTTACTTGCTGGTTTAGCCATTGGCTCATGTTTATGACCCATTCATTTACTGCTTTTCCTTGAATATACATAAGGAAGAGCATTGATCGTCGGTAAGCATTAGTCATAATGGGATTGTTGTTATTTACTCCCCAGTATAATAACCATTAAGTGATAAACTCCTCCACTTTGAGTTAATCTCCTTGAAATATTTGAGGGGCATTTCCGATAAATTTGTCTGATTGGTGTCCTGGCGCTACAGGCAGTATTCCTCTGCCTAGGGGCCCTCCTCCTCCTCCTGGAAATCCACCTCCCAGGGGTCCACCTCCTGGGAATCCACCTCCTGGGAATCTGGCTCCTTCATTGGGAGGTCTTCCTCCTCCTCCAGGGGGTCCTCCTCCTCCCAAAGGAGGATTGGGTCGATCTGATCCTATTGCTCTGTATAGTGCAATGTCATCCACAGTCATCATGTGTCCCATATCTGGATTGATGAAAGTTTGAACATTTGTCTCTTCAATCCATTCCCTAACTGGTTCTTGCAATGTTTCCATAGCCATTACTCAAATTGCTTCAGGTTCTTCTACTATTTGAATTTGGTTAGTGAGTTTGGCAATTTGTTCAATGGCTTCCTCTTGTTCCTCGTCTTTGTTGGCTTCTTCCCCCGATTCTTCAGTTTTCTGACTTGCTTTACTTGGAGCAGGGGTTCACAAGTTAGTGGAGTGTGTTTCTTCAGGTGCACCATTGATAGGTCCCCACTCCAATCGGATTACTACTTCATTTGTGTGAATATCACAACGTAAATTGCCCTCAGTGGGTGCAACTACTTCCCAATTATTACCCCTAGGGTTTTCCCTGATATGAGTCCAGCAGATTGCTTCAAAGTTGAATTTGACTGGGCACCACCGATTTGGTCTTGCGGTGTCTATGTAGTATCCTTTGGGTCCAATGTTTGTTCTCCACCTGGCTGCTTTGAGATATCTGGTGGGTACATTTCTTGCTCCTCTTCTCTCTATGAAATAGGGTTGAAAGTTAACCCAATGTTCTGCAGTTGTTGGAAAGGTCACCACAATTGTAGAAGCTTGGTCTTAATGTTACACTTTCACAGTGTAGGCCTGACTTAGGCAATTTAGTGGCAATGTGACTAATAATGAGTATGTAACTTAGCAAAGTATACAACTCAATGACAACAAGACAATATTGCATGTCCTTGTGTCTATAATGATTAAGACAGAGAGATGAGCAATGGAGTTCCTACTGCGAGAAGAAGGATACAAGTCAGAAGTGAAATTGAAGAAGACCAAGCTGAGAAGCCTTGGTCTCAATATGACAACTTATATACATTTATTAAGGTCGCTTTAAAGCTCCTCCTCAATCTGTACAACCAATAGCTAAACTAACTCACAGTCTATAAAGACATGTGATTCCAATGCTGACTGATACTAAGGTCCATGACACATCTACTCTTACTAACCCGGTCATAAGTATTAGTAAGGTCCCATACTCCTTGCAATCCATATCAGCCGATGCATTATTAAGGAGAGGAGACTATGATGAAGGAGAAGAAGACAACAACAACATTACTGTGCTTCCTGAAGAAATATTTGTCAAGCTAGCCAGAACAGAAGACAAGTCAATAGATGAACTATCCATGTGGAGCAAGTTAAGTCACCATAATACACCCAAACCAGAGTGGATCAATGCTCACAATCTTTATCAAGACAACGTCAAAATGTGGTGCCATGAAGGAGCATGAGTCACCAATGTTGAGGGCAACATTGAACTTAAGAGGGGGGTAATTTCCCTTTTTCATGATCCCCCTCATTGCGGACACCCAGGAATTGGCAACACACACACCCTTCTCAAAGAACGGTATTGGTGGCCACATCAAAAAGAAGACATAGAAGATTATGTCAAGGGTTGCGCAGTATGTCAAGCAAACAAAATAAATACTCACCGACAAAAACCACAACTATTCCCTATCACCACCGACCCAGAAGTGCAACCATTTGAAGTCGTCACCATGGACTTTATCACCAAACTGCCACTGTCAAAAGGATTTGATACAATCCTCACCATTACCAATCACAATTGCACCAAAGCAGCTATATTCATCCCTTGCAATGAAACAATTACAGCTAAAGGAGTAGTGCAACTCTATCTTCAACATGTTTATCTGCACTATGGATTGCCGAAGAAGATGATTATGAACCAGGACCCATGCTTTATCTCAACCTACATGTGTAATTTTTATGTTGAATGCTGGACATCAAACAAAATATTTCTTCAGCCTATCATCCACAAACTGATGGACAGTCAGAATGTACCAATCAATGGCTCGAACAATATCTTTGTCACTGGAGTAATGTTCAAGAAGACAATTGGGTCGATTTACTCCCTATAGCCCAGTTCGTGCACAATAGCTGGCCCAACATGACAACAAAATGATCTCCCTTCAAGTTGTTGATGGGTTGGACACCAAGAGCAATGGGAAATAAAGAAATGACAAGTGCACCAACAGTTAACAAAAGAATAGAAGATATGAAGGAGGCAAGAAGAAAAGCGCAAGAATGTATCAACCATGCACAAGTACTTATGGCAGAAAGAGGCAGGCGCAACTTCATCCCATACAAGGAAGGGGACATGGTATGGTTAGAGGGTGTAAACTTACATACTCATTACCCCACTTCCAAGCTTGTGCCCAAAAGATACAGACCTTTCCCTATTAAGAAGGTCTTATCGCACATATCATATGAACTGGACCTGCTGAGCCAGTGAAAGATACACCCAGTGATCCACACTAACCTCCTAACTCCCTATAAGGAGACAGTGTTACATGGGCCAAACTTTACCCGACCATTACTGGAGCTTATTGATGGAGAAGAAGAATATAAAGTGGAGCAAGTTCTAGACTCACACTGACAAGGCCAGGGATGCAAGCTCCATTTCCTTATCAAGTGAAAAGGATTCCCCACAAGTGACAGTATGTGGGAACCTCAGGAAAACCTGACCCACTCTCAATCTGCAATTGCCAACTTCTATTGCCTATATCCTAATGCCAAAGGAGTGCCCAAGAGGACATGAAAGACAAAGACTCCAAGGCCAAACAACTCCCCATCCTCCCTCACATTTTTACATATGCATCACAATGTCTCCCTCATCTTTTGACCTTTCTGATATCATTCAAGATGAATATGAATCTGTAGGCAAACATCACGCTTACCAGAGCATAGTTATCCCTATGGCACCAGTTGCTATTCATACTCCCCCTCCTCTTATGATCAGATCCCCTGACATGTGCCACACCCAACTCTTGGAGTCCAAAGTTTCAACTCCCACGTTCCAACCTTTTCCTTATGCACCATGCACACCTCCTCCCACATCTCCCACACTTGTCAACAATGATACTGCCATAGCTACAGTGGTATAAGAAGAAGGAAGGGGTTCATACCCATCCTTAGCCGAAGACAATGGTCTTGACAAAGTCATTGACTATCATAGAGTCCCAGTCGAGGACAACAATGACAACGACCCAGGACTCCCCTTCTTCCCCAATCTCCCACACTCCATCCAATACTACCCTCTCATGATCCCACATTCTGATGATGACACTACCCATGTAGTTGCACCCTACATATTTTACCATGATAACAATCAACAAGAGCGATTGATGAATCGCATCCTTCCCACGCGCTGGTGAGAGTGGGCCGCTTTACCGCAACTCAACTTCAAACCCCGATTTCTTTACTATTTTTTAAAAACTTTTCTTGTTTCTATTTGTATGAGTAACAATAAAAGTAAACATACAATAAAGGACAAGAACATAATAAATGAAAACAACGTGTAAGTGACATGTTGGCAGGCGGCGGGAAAGGAGAGACAAAAAAATCCCCCCAACCCCCTCCATAACCTTCAAAATTGATTTCACACTGCCAATCAGACCGGGATACGATAAACATATGCCCCTCCCCTACCATGTTTCACTGGCCCTTCCAACCCACCTTGTCCACCCCCTTCCCCTCCTTCGCGCAAAAATGTGGACGCAAAAGAGGGGGAGTGTGTGTCCCTGTTCCTGCTTCCAATTCGCGCGCAAGGGGATGGGAGCATAAATAGATGGATAGCCGCGCGGAATACGGAGAGAGGTACGTACCTCTCCCCTTTGCACCTCCCGCCCCCGTTTGCACACAAATTGGAAGGGGTGCCGCCCTCCTTTGCCTCATCCCCATTTACGCGCAACTGCAGCACGCGAGCAGGGGGGCGCACAACATTCCCCACCCTTCCCCCCCAAAGAGGGCTTGTGAACCAGGGGCCGTACGGGAGTGGCACACCCACCCCATCCACCCTTTTGCACCCACAAGGAGCAGGTGAACACGAGGCTGCGCGGGAACATGAAGGAGCTCCCCCCCTTTTCGCCCCCTTCCACCTCTCGTGCACAAAGGGCGACACGCAAGAGTTGGCCATGCAAACTCAAAAGTGGCGGGGGCTCCCTCCATCCCATCATTTGTGTCCTACCACCCTCATTTGCGCGCAAAGGGGGCACATGAACCATGGCCAAGCGCAAACCCGCAAGTGCCCCCACCCCCCCGGTTGCATGCAGGGTGACACGTGAACGGGAGGCGGGAATGAGAGGGTTTGCCCTCCTTTCACTGTTGCGCCCCATCCCCGTTTGCACACTTAACGGGGGCATGCAAACTGGGGCCGTGCACAAACCTGCAAACAGCGCCCCTCCTCTGGGTCAGCGCAGGGGCGACACGCGAACCGAGTGCCGCGCGGGAATAGGAAGGGGGCCCCACCCCACCCTCCCATTTGCATGCAAGGGTGACACGAATGGGAGGCTCTTGCTCCCTTCGCCCCTGTTTATGCGCTAAGGGCACATGCAAACCAGGCCCTGTGCCCTCGGCCCCCCTCACATGGTACCCGACTCACGCCACTTACTCACTCGGTGCATATTCTCAAGTCCCACATCACACGACATACCCTATGTACTGGCCTTATGCCCATTTTCTCCCCTCCCAACCATACTACCCTAGCACACAATAGATCACACACTAAGATATCAACTTGTTTTGATTAGTTAATGTAATTCCTTTTTTGCTTGGCTCTTAACCAGAAAAGGAATAATCAAATTTATTATCTAACTATTCGACATTACTTGACTTGTGTAAGTAAAAAAATGACGTATTGAAGCGGAGACTCAATTCAAAGTTGATGGGAAAGTGGACCAGCGCGTGGGAAGGATGCGATTAGGACGCAACTATCAACAAGTGGTAGGATGTATGGGACACAATCAACCTCCATACGCAGAACCCATCTACCTTCAACCTGCCGACCCTCCTATCCATATCCCCATTCCCATCCCTGACTTATGACTCGCACAGTTCCAACATGAACACCCTTATGCATACGCCATTGATGAGGTAGTGCAAGACCTTGGTGACCCATGCATCAAGGCCAAGGTGTCATGACTTTGAGATGCATTATGCAAGCAGACCACACTGCAGAAATAAAGGGAGGATGTCAAAAAGCAGCTTACACAGCTGCAACGTGCTCAGTTCAACACCAACTTAGAGATCAATGGGATTAGGAAGAGGATGGAGAAGGCTGATGTGGTACACACCCTTGCCAACAGATATGCCATCATGTACCTGCAGTGAACCCATGTGGATGTTCCTCAACTCACTATCCGTACTGGGGGACCAGTTGAATACCCCCAACAACATGAAGGAACCCCACACTCATGCTACATATGCTGAAGCTGCAATGAAGTGGGACACAAAAAGCAAAATTGTCCCAACCAGATCAAGAAGCACTGTTGGTGGTGTGATAGTAACCAACACTGGGGAGTCAAGTGTATTTTTCGCCAGATGAATGTAGTTGACTTGCTCAACAAACCCAACCCCACTACTCACCTTTGTTATTGTGACAAGTGTTTCAACAATTACACCAATCATGAAGAGTACAATTGCCCGAAAGTGATCCAATGCCAAAAGTGCACTGCCAGGGGTCCTCATGGATTCCTTTGCACCCACGAATGCCCAGAAGACCACCACAGCTCACCAACTCTGGGTGACAACTAGGACCTTAGCAGCAAATACTGTCACTCTGACTGATAAAGTTGAGGCAACTTCGCATTTGAAGGGGGGGTAATGTTATGATTCCAGACACTTTTTGTTACTTACATATTCTTTGTTACAATACTGGGCTTCAGGTAGCTTGTATCCCCAGACTGGTGGCATGTGATAGCAGTACGTGACTCATACAATAACAGCTTTGAAAACCACAGTACTGTACAATAAAGGTGGGACTTGTGATTGGCTACTATTGTACAATAAGAGATAACTCAAACGGACACTTATGATAACCATACGATACGGGATTGGTTACCTACAATTCAAGAGGCGCTTTAAAGCCCTCATGTATCTGTATTTAGGTTAGCTAAGCTGCATCCACAGTCCGCAGCTTGGTCTTCTTAAATTCACTTCTAGTCTTTCTATCTTGTGTCCCTGAGTCTTGCACTCCTCTTGATAGGAGTCTGCCTTGTTGTCATAACCCTTGAGTCAGTATTCGCCCACGGATAGGGGCTTGCTGTTATACTCATCAATCACATGCCATTGAGGGCCATCATATTGCTAAGTCATTCCGTTGGTAGTGTTGCCATTCAAGTGCTCATATTGAGCGTCGTGTCAAGTGGACACGTAACATTCTTGCTTATGTCCATTCCCATCGCTTACTATACAAGTGCCAGACTTCTGACTCATCCTGACTCATTTATCACATGTTACAGACTACATTGACTGATATTGTTCTATGGCCTTCTATGGCGTTCTTTTCCTAGTATCATGCAATACTTATACCTGACTCATTCTGACGCCATCTGTTTGTGACTCTTTGGTGTTGTACTAGTATATAAGTCATAGGATACCTAGCTTGTATGGTAGACTCAACTTCTTCTTGAATTACATCATTCTTTAGTCTCATAGACTCTAAGGGGAATCCTTTCTGAGGATACCTTTAGTTGAATGTGTGGGCTTTCATCTTTTGCCTTGCCTCTGTTATACTGAAGGACCTTTGAGTCACTTCCTCTCGACCATGTTGAGCCCTGCTCCATGTGTTACTTGTGCATCATCAAACTGAGACCCTGACCTGGTCTTACTCTAAGAATGCTTGACTTAGTTGCACATTGCATGATTGCCCATGTGAGCATAACACACAGTATAATTGCCAAAATTGCCGGTCTAATGGGTCAGCCACACATAGGTTGTATTAGCACATCCCCTTGAGGTATTGCAGAACATAGATGGCAGCTGCCCAATGCTTAGGTCTATAGCAGTCTAAAAAGGAAGCAAGGCAACCAGCATTGTAAGTGATGTCCGGTCAAGTTGCAATGGCAAGGTACATTAGGCTGCCAACAAGTGAGCAGTATGGAGTTTGTTCAGCCCATTCTGAGATTTCCAGTGGGGTTGGTATGTTTTTGTCTGGTCTTCAGAGTTGAATCCCGGCCACCATTAGGGTGTCAAAAGGGTGAGCATTGCCTTGACCATAAAGTTCAACAAGTTTGTCAATTTTGGCAGTTTGTAAGAGCAATAATAAATGGTTTGGGTGGTCACATGTGATGGTGATACCTAAGGTGAACTTGGGTGGTCCAAGGTCAGAGATGTCCCACTGGGCCTTTAGCTTGTCACAGAACCAGGTGTTGTCAAGAGGGTTTGAGGAGGCAGAGATAATGTCATCAACATGAAGGACAAATATGGTGACTCCAGAGGTGGTTTGGTGGTGATACATGCACCATTCACACTCAAGGCATTTAAAACCCCACTGCATCATGGCATTGTGGAATGTTTGATTCCATATCCAGCTTGCCTGTTTCATACCGTAGATACTTTTCATTAGGTGCATTACCCAGTCCTCCTTTCCTGGAACTTCAAAGCCTTGAGGTTGTTCCATGTACATCATTTCATCTTCTGGTAAAACCCCATGGAGGAACACTGTTTTAATGTTGAACTGCTGGACATCCCAGTCGAGAGTGGCAGTGATGTGGAGGATGGACCGGAAGGATTCATGGTGGACAGTTGGTGCAGTAGTTTTGTCATAATCAACACCCCAGCATTGTGCAAAGCCTTTTGCGACATAGCGTACTTTGTATTGTACTACTTTTCCCATGCTGTCGCACTTTTGCTTGCATACAAGTTTGCCCTTAAGTGGGTGTCAGCCTCATGGGACTTCTGAGTGGGGTACAAGGACAAACACTTTCAGGTCTTCAAGGCTTTTCAACTCCTCCCAACTGCCAGCAATCCAGTATTCCCATTCAGGAGAGGCAAGAGCTTGTGCCCAGGATGGTTTGTCATCCAATTCCACTGTGGGTTCAAGGAAACTGTCACCTAGGGTGTTATGATCCGGACGCTTCAGTCCTTTCCCATGTATGTATCCACTTACCTTTGTTTTGGTTTTGTTATCTCTGTTACCCCATTGGTGTGTCTCCCTTGTTCCATATGTGGTTTACTCCATATTGTCTTGTGCTTTGGATAAGAAAACCTCAGATAACAACATTTACATATGTCTGTCCTTGTGTGTTCGTCTTTGTGACTTGAGCACTATATATACTTGTACTTTATACTGTAGGAAGCCAGACTTGGCTTCGTTTGCAATCTAGCAACCTTGCCTTTGTACCTTTGGTGTGAACAGTTCTTCTCTCATCTTGTGAACCACCTCTCTCGACTCTAATCGAGTCAAACCCTCCTTCGAAGTCTTTGCAGTTGTACTATAACAACGCCACACCTGATTGACTTAGTTCGCCACCAAGATTAGGCGTAGAGAAGTGTCTTACACTTCGGACTAGGTGTCCTATCACTAAGTCAGTTGTGCACATTGTGCATGACATCTCTTAGACACTACTAGAGTCGTAGCATCACAGACAATAGACGTCTTTGCTCATCTATTAGTGTGTGTCTTCACAGACACTCTGAGCCCTTGAATCACCCCTTGCACAACGCCCCTGCTAGGGTGTAACATAAGCCAAGTCTTCTACAACAACAAGAACCCTTCCAACCTCACCAGACCACTCAAGAAGCCATTGCCCTTGAGGTGCAGACTGGACGACCCACCCTGACACAAGTAGGCGTCACAGAACACTAGGAACCAAACCACAGCATAGAACGACCACAACAGTGGCAAGCATCGTGTCCCCAGAACAAAAAGAACCCCAATAACTCACAGAACAACCACCATCGTGGCGAGCATCAAACTACAGTTTGAAGAAGACAATAGTTGGACATCAGTCACAGTCAGAACACAAGACGATCTCCCAGAACACGTCAAAAGAAGGGGAGAAACAGGAGGCGCATATTGGGACACCTTTCCTCAGAATCAACCACCTAGCTACAAGTGCTTAGTACGAGGCACACCAAGAGCAGTAGAGTTCATAAACGACGACTGGTATCTCCTCAACTACTCTAGAATCAAAGGAACATATCAGGCCAGAAGCGCAGACGTTGCACCCAGACAAAACCCTGCAGGACTAGGTTGGTGGAAATCAACAGACTCGCAAAATCCCCTTCCCCCACCACAACCACCACAAAGAATCGCCACACCAGAAGCATCTGGGAGCGGCACATACAGAGCACCACAAGAATCCTCAAGTGAGGAAGAAAAAGACACTGAATCAGACAAGGAAAGCGACCACAGTGAACAAGAGCAACCACAATCACTTGCTGTGAACACAACCACTTCGTCATTTGGTCCCCCACCCACAGAACCCTTTCAGATCGGCTCAGCACTATCAGACACACCACAGACCACTACTTCTCGACTCCCAACACTACTAGATACACTCCCACCACCATCAGACACACTACCACCGCCCCCAGACACTACCCAAACACTTCCATCCCTCATGTCCACTTCAATCAACACCACAGGGTCAGGAATGACCCCACCAGAGAATCCGAATGGAGGAGGACTAAAAGGGGTTACACCCACCTCCTTCTCCGGTGATAGGAACCAAAGTGCACAGTTCAAAAGAGAGATGCTCCGCTTCATTAAACTAAATGAGGAACACCCCATGATCAAAGAGTACTATTCGCGAATTCTATACTGTTTGACCCTGTTCAAGGGACCATCAGTGATGCTATGGGTTAACTCCATAGAAGACGCAATGGAGGCAGCGATAGCAGACACTACAAACACTGTAACCAAGAAAAGCAAGAAATTGTGGGACGACTTCCTTGCCACCTTTGACAAAGACTGGACGGACTCCTTGAACAAAGAAAAAGCATATGGACAACTAGTCACTTTAAAGATGGCACCAAGACAACTGGATGAGTACATTCTCCAGTTTGAACGTCTGGCAGGACTTGCAGGATGGTCCAGAGACGCCCCAGGGACAGTGGAGTTCTTTCAAAAGGGGACTCATTACACCCTTGTACAAAGCATGCCTAATGAGGAACACTATCCCCGAAACTATGGACCAATGGCAAACAGCAGCAAGAGCCGAGAATCAAAGGTACCAACTCCTGAGATCAGGACCAGGACTACGGACCTTCGGACCAACTCAAAGTGTCACCAATCAAAGACAAAGACCTAGAGACCCCAATGCCATGGATGTGGACGCCACCACCTCTTCCCCCACTTTCAAGAAGCTCACAGACGAAGAAAGGAGACAGTACATGAAAGAAGGAAGGTGCTTCAGGTGTCGCACACAGGGACACATGGCAAGAGAGTGTAACAAGGCCCCACCTCGTCCCCAAAGGACTCAGACACAAGCCAGAGCCACAGACTCCAAATCGGCGGAGGCAGATGAAGCCCCACCCACTTATCCAGAAGCCAGTACCTCCATCGCCACAACTACCACACAAGACAAAGTTCGCCAAACCATGGCACTCATAGAGTCAATGAATGACGAAGAAAAGAAGCGCTTCTGTGTGCTGGAACAGGATTTTCTCGAAGCCGACCTGTGAGAGCTGACAGGGAGGCATGTGCAATGTACAGTATTCGCGATAGTGCTATGACAATCAAAGTTTCCATTCGCCTTTACTACAAAGAAGCTCGAGTAAATGTGCTCCTGGACAGTGGAGCCACAGACAACCTCATTGATCGGAACCTTGTGAACAAATTAGGACTAGGAACCACACCCCTAGAACCTCCCAGACTTGTCAGAAACGTTGATGGGTCCTTAAACAAAGATGGAACCATCACAGACAAATGCCAACTATGGATAAAAAGGGGGGAAAGCGAAACCCCTTTCCAATTCTTTGTCACCAGTTTAGGAGAAGACAGGATGATCTTTGGTTATCCTTGGTTCGAACATGAGAACCCAGAAATCAACTGGAAGAAACAAGAACTGAAAGGAGAACAAATCGAACTCCTAACAGGAGGATACAGATTCCGAAGAAAGAGATACCAGGAAGCAAAAGTAGCAGTATCCACCTTCGACCCAGTTAAAGAAACCCCAATCCCAGAAGAATATCAGTGCCACCATAAGGTGTTTTCTGACAAAGAAGCACAACGCTTCCCACCACAAAGAGAAGAGGACCATGCCATAACTGTTACGTGTCTATTGGCACGTGGCTCGACTTGAGCAACAATGAAGGCGACACAACTGATTGATGACTTAGCGAATGACGGCCCGTACGGCACGTGATCGTAGGAGTATAACAGCAAGCTCTATTCGTGAGACAATGCTGACTCAAGGATGATGACGACGATGCAGACTCCTATCAAGAGGAGCGCGAGACTTAGAGCCAATGGGAGGGACAATAAGAGAGAAGACAGAATAGATTCAAGAAGACCAAGCTGCGGACTACGGCGCAGCTTGGCTAACCTTATATACATATATGCGAGGGCTTTAAAGCGCCTCTTGAATGGTAAGCGACCAATCATGTATAGTATGGTTATCGTAAGTGTCCGTCCAAGTCATTCCTTATCGTACAATGACAGCCAATCACCTTATCGTACAGTACTGGGTTTTCGAGACCGTTATCGTATGAGTCACATACCGTTTATCACATGCCACCAGTCCGGGGATACATGCTACCCGAAGCCGGTCTTGAGTCAAGTCGTAACATCACCCCCTTTTCAAGGAGGATGCCCACATCCTAGTAGCCTCGTTCTCGTCGGTATTCGGTATGGTCGGGTCGTTCCCAGAGTATCTCTGGGTCACCGAGTTGTCGTCTCTCCCTCTCCAGTCATGCGAGGGCGTCAGCCCTGTGAAGGCGGGCGGCGCACAGCGACCTCCGTCCGTACAACACGGCGATGCCTGCCTCGAGTTCCCGGATGCGTTGCTCGAGACGCTGCTGATCTTGCGTCAGCGCTCGGTAGCGGCGTACCTCGGCGATAATGGACTTATCTTTAATTGCCTGTAGACATTGGTCCATCACGGGTTGCTGGGGGTGACCCCACTCGATCTTCTTCAACTCTTCTTCGGTGTATTTGGGTGGTCTTGGGAGTACGGCCCTGGGACTAGCGTAGAACGGGGATACGTACACCCGATCAGTGCGGTCCGTCCCCATCAGGATGATAGGGTCGTCGCTTTCGATGAACTGATACCACAGCGCTGGCCTCGTCACTCCTTGGATAGTGATGGGAGCCGGGATGTAATCGCTCCCAGCGTTACGTGTCCATCCGGCGGGGGTCTTCGCCTCAAACTGTTGTTTGAGGGGGTCTTCAAGGGGGTCTCGCCATTTATGGCGCATAATGGGTTCCCCGTCGGTGGTAGCGGCAAATGGAGTGTCTTCGGGTAAGTGCTCGAAGCGTCCGTACGTGATATGGGGGTGCTCAGCTGGGTATAACTCCGTCTCCCGGTCTACTGCCCCGAACTCTTGAGCCGCGATTCACGCAGCCGTTTTAGTTCGGCGCGTCGCTTCAGCAGCTTCTCGCGCCTCACGGCGCTTGCGGCGTCGAGCTGTTCGGTCATCCATGCTTGCGCCGTGTACCACCACAGCTCCGCTGGTTTCTTCACGGTCGGCTTGAAGGCGGTGGCGTACTGGTAGGGGCTCGGAGTCGCTCGTATCTTTTCCCACGATGAGAGGATTCTCGTAAGTTCCACGGCGACGCTCCTCTTCGTCAGGAACGTTCCGCACTGTAAGCAGCCGGGGCTGTAGTGCGTCTTCGGACAGTGTTGCCTGCGCAGGGCCGGGGAAGGCGCGCTCCACAGCGGCGAGTTCGTCTCGGGTAATTGGGGCAACCACCGTACCCTCGTCTTCTGCAGTTGCATGGACCACAGCAGCTCCTTCTCCTGCGCTGTGGTCTCCGTCGTCGTTGCTGTCGCCGTCGATGGTTTCCCATCTGAGGGCAGCGGTGTTGCCGGTTTCATGGACACGCTGAAGTCTTCGTCGGGCCTCTGGGAGTGTGATGAGCCCTTCCAATAGTTCGGCCGAGAATACCTCTTCAGCGGTTTTAGTGGCATAATATGCGAAGTCCATAGAGGGGGTGTGGTAGTGAGAGGGATATTTATGCGGTGAAGGGAGATGGGGCGACTCAGCAGTTTTGGTGGTCCTTAAGTACCTCTTTGCGTCGGAGTTCGATTGTTCAAACTCCCTTATCTTGTCCTCGGCAAAGATATCGGCTTGATTGACCCACTGGTTCTCCGAGTCAGGGTATCCAAGCCATTTTACCAAGTATTGCCGTGTACGTCTTCTGCCGAACAGCCGAGTGTCTAGAACCTTCTTGACCTTGTATTCTTCTTCTCCTTCCGTAAGATCCGGTGGTGGGCGTGTGAAATTTGGTCCATGAATGGTAGTCTCACGATAAGGTGTGAGAAGATCGATGTGGAAAACCGGATGGATCTTCCACTGAGCTGGTAATTTCAGGCGATAAGAGTATGGCGACATCACCTGGTCCACCATAAAAGGTCCATGCCTCTTTGCCGCCAGCTTTGCGCTTGGTTGATTTGTCTTGAGATTGCGCCCGTCTAGCCATACTTGGTCGTTGACCTTGAATTTGGGCGTATCTTTATGTTTGACCCACAAGGTCTGGGCCTTCGTTATCAATGACTGCGCTTCCCGTCGTTCTTCTTTTAACTGCTCCATTCGTGTCGTTATCTGCGGTATGAGGGATGGCTTATCCATCCAATCAGCGCGAGGGTGATATCCCATGAGAAGTTCGAAAGGGGACTTCCTTGTTATCTCATGAGGCCATGAGTTATGCGCGAATTCCACTAGTGGTAGATAATGGAGCCAGTCCTTTTGATGGTAGTCGACCTGGAATCGCAGATATTGTTCCAGCCACTGATTCGTCCTTTCTGATTGTCCGTCCGTCCAAGGATGATATGCCGATGAGATATTCTGTTCGATTCCTAGTTGCCTACATAGTTCCCTTGCGAATTTTGAAGCGAACCGCGGGTCGCGATCCGAGATGATCTTCGACGGGAGTCCGTATCGCGCGAATACGTTCCTGGCATACAGTTGAGCGGTTTCTTCTGCAGTGATATCTTCAGTACATGGTATGAACACCGCCGCTTTGGTGCAGTCGTGGTCGGTGACTGTGAGTATGGAGTCATATCCTCCAGATGATGGCAACTTAACGATGAAGTCCATGGCCACCGTTTCAAACGGCTTTGCATCTTTTCTTGGAAATATAGGGGAAAGAGGGGCGCGTATGGGTCGTGTGTTGGCCTTGTTCCGCTGGCATTCCGCGCATCCCTTGACGTACTCCACCACATCTCTGGTCATCCCTGGCCAGAAGTATCGTCTCGCCACCAGCATGCCGGTTTTTGTCATGCCTGGGTGTCCGTACACTGGAGGAGAGTGGTGAGCGTCAATGATTGCGCGTTTTTCGGATACTCCCCCGGTAATGATGCGTCGGCCCTCCTTGTACCATATCCCGTCTATTTTCATCAACCTGTGTGCGTTGATCCACTGTTGCACCTGTGTCTCGTCTTGTGCTTGTTGGGTTGTCTCCATAGCTTCGACGGATGTCGTGCCCGTCGTTCGGAGGAACATGTGGTCCGGGAGTACCACTACACCTTGATTGTCACCGTTTCCGGTGTCATAATCACTGCGTCTTGATAGTGCGTCAGCGCGTCCGTTTGCTCGTCCTGCTACGTGCTTTATTTTGATTGGGTACTCGGATAATTCAACTACTTCCCTTGCTATCCGCCTGTTAATGTTCTGGGGGCTTCTCCAGTATAGCAGGTTTGCGTGATCTGAATGAATGATAATATCGTGTGGGGAGCCCGCTAACAGGGGTTTCCAGTGCCTGAGCGCTTCCACTATTGCCAATAGTTCGAGATCGTATACATGGTAGTTGCGTTGAGCCGGATCTAGCGTCTTCGAGTAGTATCCAATCGGGTGCTTCTTTCCGTCTTGTTTCCGTTGTAGGAGAACCCCTCCAATGGCGTATCCTGAAGCGTCTACTTCCAGCTCAAACTGGTCTGTTAGTACTGGGTGCGCCAATATAGGTTCCTGTGTTACTCGCGCTTTGAGCGTGTCAAACGCTGTTTGCTGGTCTTGTCCCCACTTCCATGCCTCCCCTTTTCTTGTGAGCATGTTCAAAGGGCGTGCGTGGTGTGCGAAACCTTTAATGAATGCGCGGTAAAAATTGCAGAAACCGAGAAAAGAGCGAACGTCCTTAACGGTGTTAGGGGTGGGCCAATCACGGATGCCTGCGATTTTTGCAGGATCCATACGTGTTACCCCCTTTTCAAGGATTACCCCCAGGTAATCCATCGCGGGTGCGTGGAAGAGGCATTTCTCGAGTTTGAAATAGAGGTCGTGATCCTTGGCGACTTGTAAGACATCGCGGACTGCGTCCATGTGGCCATCAAGGCCAGAGCGGGATGCGATGCCGATGTCATCCATGTAGACGCGGATTGTGGTGCCGCGTGTTTCATGTTTAAGGATGGTGTCACGATAGATGAAGTTCATCATGGTCTGAAATGTAGCCGGAGAGTTGGTTAGCCCAAAGTACATAACTGTGGGTTCGAAGAGTCCATAGCGCGTTTTAAAGGCTGCTTTTTCCTCATCCCCTTCCTTGATGCGAACGTTGTTGTAACCCCACCGGATGTCGAGCTTCGTGTAGATGTCCGCGTTACTCAGGTCCGTGATGAGATCGGTAATGAGTGGGAGAGGGTATTGGTTCCGCACCGTTACATCATTCAGTTTTCGGTAATCTTGTACAGGTCGGAGCTTGCCATCCTTCTTCTTAACAAAGAAGAAAGGAGATGCATAGGGCGATTTGGAGGGTCGTATGTACCCCTTCTTCAATTCGTCGGTGATGAATGTTTGAAGTGCTTCGTCCTCCTGTCTTGTAAGGGGGTACACTTTGCAGTCCAAAGCCGCTGGCGTGTTTGGCTTTAGATCAATGGCGTGGTCCCAAACCCTCTTCGGGGGAAATCGTCGTGATTCCTCTTCGCTAAAGAGTGCTGCGTATTGTGTGTATTGTGGCGGCAGAGCTACCGCTTTTGTGTATTGCTTCGCGTTGATGGCAAGTTCTGTTGCCGTCGTGCGGATGGTGCATTGCTCCTCGAGTTGTTGGATGATCACATCTTTTTCTTGAGCGGGGAGTGGTTCCACCGTGATGGCGCCGATGACTGGTTGACGCATTACTTGGGGATTTATAGACCGGAGTACCACAGGTAATGCGTCTTCGTGGATGGTGGCATACCGCCACGTGAATTTTGGTTCGAATGTGGCTAACCATGGATATCCTAGTACCACGTCTTCGTTTCCAATATCCGTGATAAGGAATCTTATTTCCTTGTGGATCCCTTTAGTGCGTACATCGAGGTCCACGTAATGAGTGATGGACCCCCCTTTGTTTTCCATATTGTCAATGTTCCATATTTTTCGTGGCTTTTCCAGGGGAACCAGTCCCAGCCCCATTCTTCTTGCGAATTTGTGGTTCATGAAGCAGTCAGTGGCTCCACTGTCCACTAATGCTTGTATGTCGGCCATAGCGTGATGTGTGCGAGTCGAAATCGGAATATGCATAGATCGAAAGCGCGTAGTTACTATTACAACATCACGAGAATGTATTGCCCTCACCCAGGCCGCCGGGTTCAGGCGTTTGAAAAATCCTCTCGCTCCCAGATTCCTTTCATCACCAGCTCTTGGGTCTCATCGCTTTTGTTAGCGATCGTTTGAAGTACTTGCGCCGCTTCCTGTTGCGGTGTTAGGTTGATGGTGGCGCGGGCTTGAACTGGTGGTGGTTGACTTTGTCGTTGCTTCCGGGGCTGTGTACAGTCGCGACTGAAATGTCCGTATCGCTGACAGT
Source organism: Lactarius psammicola (assembly GCA_025769895.1). Classification (NCBI taxonomy): domain Eukaryota; kingdom Fungi; phylum Basidiomycota; class Agaricomycetes; order Russulales; family Russulaceae; genus Lactarius; species Lactarius psammicola. The sequence continues at coordinate 78,066 of WTXK01000202.1, forward strand.
TATAACACTGTACTCCCCTGGTGTCACGGGGTTGTCTCCCCTGTTGCTGAATATACCCTCCCCTGGGTACGTATCGTCCTCTTGGGTTTTGTTGCGTATATTGCCGGAACCCTGGGTGGTTTGGGCTTATTTCTTCCGATCCGGCTACTGCGACCGCGCTGTCGTCGACTTCCCCGCCTTGCGCCCGGGCTCGGGCGGACGTATCCATTGCGTCGGGGTGTGTGAGGTGTGGGGGTGGAGCGTATCCCCCCCTATTCCCGGTACGACCTCGGTATTTCTCTAAGTTCTTCTTCCCCTCGTTGAAATGGTTTTGCAGGTGGATGTACTGCTCCTGCCTTTTGAGGAGGGCTTGCTTCCATCCTTCGTAGTTTTGCGGGTTGTCAAGCATATAGCATTGCTCGTACAGCTTGCACGGGAGTCCCTTGGTGAATACATTGATCACCATTGGTGAATCTGCTCGATAGCCAGTGCGCCAGACCAGTTCCTCAAATCTAGACACGTACTTATCGATGTCCGTTCCTTGCATGTATATTCCTTCTTGTAGTGTCGTCCGTGCCTGCTCTTGCTCCATGGTATTTGTGAATCGTCTTTTGAAGCTTCGATAGATGGCTTCCCATATTCTTTCGTCGTCTTCTCGTATGCCATTCGCAATTTGTAATGTCAACCACCTTGTGTGGGTGGTGATCCATTCGTTGAGGTCGTCCCCTTCCAGGAAGGTGAGGAAGAGGATAGCACGCGAGTAGGCTTCTCTCATCGTCTGCGTGTGGCGGTTCATGCCTTTGTACAACTCCCATTTGGTGAGAAAGGTTTCAGTAGTTTTCCTGTCTCTGCGAAATATAGGGGGTGACTGCCCTTGTAGTTTGTTGTAGTCCCCTCTTCCGTTGGGGTCTACGCCTGGCGGTCCGCCACTCCCGCCGCCTCCCCCTCCAGATGGTGGTCCTCCTGCGGGTGGTCGTCGCGGTGGTACTCCTCCCGGGTATCGTCCGGGGGGCCCACCTCCTCGCGGGATGTTGGCGGGTATTCCTTCGCCTCCTACTTGTTGCTTGGCTAGGTAGCTCCATACTTGGCTTTGTTCTCTATCAGAGGGTGGATCGGGTTGGTCGGGTCCATACATTCGCTGATTTGCAAGTTCGTCAAGAGTTACGTGATGACTGGTATTTGGGTCAATAACTCGTTCTTCTGGTTGTAATGGCGTTGGTGCTCTTTCTTCTTCTTGCGTGTTCTGTAATCTGCGCTCAGCCAGTGCGTCAGCGAGTCTGTTTTCTTCTTCCGTATACGTGCGTGTCTCCGTGGCCATAACTGCGGGCGATCTGATATTGATCTGTTCCGTCTGAGCAGCTAAAGAATTGATACGTATCTCGTCAAATCGTCGACGTTGCTGCTCTTCTTCTGCGTCCGGGCGGTCTCCTACTTCGTCTTCCGTGGTGGTTGGTTCGGTGCTGCCTTCAGATGGTGCTGGTGCACTGTCGTCTTCTACGCCGTCGATTGGTCCCCACTGATCCCTATGCACTACTTCACTTCGTAGGATGTCGCAACCGTATTCGGGTCCTGTGGGTCGTAGTACGTCCCACCGTTGTCTGCGAGGGCTCCAAGCAGTTTCCGTCCAACACGTATGTTCGAAATTAAACTCAACTGGGTAGACCCTTGATGGTCTCGTAGGTATGTCGACCCAATATCCGGTGACTTCGTTAACTGTTCCCCACCACGCGTTTCTTAGGTATCGGGTGGGAACATTTCAATCTCCTCTTCGTTCGATGGAGTATTGCACGAATACCCAACTATCCGCAGTTGTTTCAGTCGCCACGATGGGAGCTTGGTCTTAATGTTACGTGTCTATTGGCATGTGGCTCGACTTGAGCAACAATGAAGGCGACACAACTGATTGATGACTTAGCGAATGACGGCCCGTACGGCACGTGATCGTAGGAGTATAACAGCAAGCTCTATTCGTGAGACAATGCTGACTCAAGGATGATGACGACGATGCAGACTCCTATCAAGAGGAGCGCGAGACTTAGAGCCAATGGGAGGGACGATAAGAGAGAAGACAGAATAGATTCAAGAAGACCAAGCTGCGGACTACGGCGCAGCTTGGCTAACCTTATATACATATACACGAGGGCTTTAAAGCGCCTCTTGAATGGTAAGCGACCAATCATGTATAGTATGGTTATCGTAAGTGTCCGTCCGAGTCATTCCTTATCGTACAATGACAGCCAATCACCTTATCGTACAGTACTGGGTTTTCGAGACCGTTATCGTATGAGTCACATACCGTTTATCACATGCCACCAGTCCGGGGATACATGCTACCCGAAGCCGGTCTTGAGTCGAGTCGTAACAATAACCCTACAGTCCGATGCACCCCAGAAAATCAATTGCAGAATATACCCTCTGACACCCCAAGAAGATGAAGCCCTGAAGGCTTATCTAGATGAAAACCTAGCTAAGGGCTATATCTACGAAGGAAGCTCCCCTTATGCCTCTTCTTTCTTCTTTAGGAAGAAGACAGATGGGGGTTTGCGCCCCATTATTGACTACAGACACTTAAACACATGGTCCATTAAAGATACATATCCCCTTCCACTAATCTCCGACATCTTGACCAGTTTAAGCGGAAAAACCCTCTTTTCAAAGTTTGATATCAGATGGGGATATCACAATATCCGCATTAAGGAAGAAGACCAGTGGAAGGCAGCGTTCAAAACCCCAAGGGGATTATTCATTCCCAGAGTCATGACATTTGGTCTCACCAATGCACCAGCCACATTTGCCAGAACAATGAGTCAAATTCTTCGTCCCCTTATGGACAAATACCCCAAAGAACTCTTTGTGTATATGGACGACGTCCTAATAGCAACAGAGGAAAACCTAGATCGACACAGACAGATTGTCCATGCACTACTGGAAATCTGCGAAGAAGAGTCTTATTTCCTTAAGGCGTCCAAATGCGTCTTTGAACAAAGGAAGATAAGCTATTTGGGGATAATCATTGATGGATCCCAAATCAAGATAGACCCTAAGAAGGTCGAAGGACTCAAAGATTGGCCCAGAACGGTCAAGACCCTCAAAGAAGCGAGAAGTGTACTAGGAACACTGAGTTACCAACGCCCTTTTATCCCCTTCTTCACACACCTTGCCAAACCAATTTCAGACACAATAAAGACGACAGAAGGACCCTTCAAATGGACAAAGGAAGCGGCAGAAGCACTGGAGAAACTTATTACAATCATCTGCAGCGACCCAGTGCTTGGCCAACCAGACATGACCAAACTGTCAAGGTCTCAGCAGGAACCTCAGTGCGACTTGCACTATGCTGGGAAGACTAAGTCTGTGTGTGGCAATTGTTATAGCACAAAGGCCAAGGCTCCGATGTAGTGACCTCAATTAAGAGACACTGAGTATGGGGATGAGAAGTAGAGAGGGGCACACAGAGTTTGGATGGATAAGACAGTGATATTGCCGAAGTATAGACGAAGACAGAACTAGAGAACTGTTGTATCTACACAGGGTTTATATAGCTAGGAGTTGAATCCTTACTAAGGCGATAATACTATGCTGAGTAATCGAAGTAAGGGATGAGTAAGCGTAATCTTAG